>JAUBOD010000163.1:10242-31043 GCA_032353885.1 Nothura maculosa
TTTCATGTAAATCTACTCAGTGTGTCTACAAACAATAATATGTATTTTTTTTCATTTGACACCTATTGTCCTTAGAATTACAAGCAGTGAGAGTGAGATTTCCATTCACATAAAGTGATACATATAGCAATGCTTCTGGGCCTTGTTGCATATTTCATGTGGGCTTCTGGCCCCGTTTCATATTTCATGTATTTGATATTAAGAACTACACTCCACTACCGTGTCTGAGTAGTGATGAATACCATATGCAAAAGCTGATGAGTAACTATTAAGTGTCAACACACAGGCTATGCATTGAATCACAAAGAGGAAACAAAAAAGTGACTAAGACTTTGTTAGCCAAAGGATTAAACAAGTTGTGTTATGAACTCTTTTTCTATGTTTATCTATGTTCTTAAGTTTTCTGTATTACTAATTTTTAACATATTTAGAATTTTTATATAATCTCACAAGAATTTTCCAGCTTCTTGACCATGTACGTATTAGTAAATGGTAATGTAGAATTTATAAAACAATGAAAACTAGGTAACATTAATATTATCTAATATTACAGTAAAAAAATCATAACATTAAACTCTTTTGTAGAATGACATGGGAGGCAAATCAGAAGATAAATCAAAACTATCTGAACTTTCTAGAGATGAAGATCTGGAGAAGGTCAAGATTATATCCCAGAATGCAGATCCCATGGACATTTCAATTGTCTGCTCAGTATGTCAACAAGCAATATATCCGTATCATCTTTTTTATCATAAAAAAAGGCACTTGGCTCTAAGACAGCTGGGCTACAATAGTCCACAGACAAAGACAGACAATGAAACACTTTTAGCTCGGAGACAGGAGCTGATTTCAAATCTGACCAAGCTCCGTAGATATTCTGAGAGTTACAGGCAGAAGATTGATAATTCATTTGAGTTCCTTACAGATAAGCAGACTTACTCATCATGTTGGGATATGGATAACATGAACAATTGTAGCATTTTTAAGAATGCAAAAAATTCTTTAATAAAAGCATTATCAGTTTGCCAAGATAAAAATCCCACTTGGCAAGGAGACATGGAAGACAGATACATTGTGCTGGACAATTATGGAAGTAGGTCAGACACATGTTTTCTGGGATTAGTTGATGGCTGTCATGGTGCGACAGCTGCAGAAACAGTTTCAGCAGAGCTTCCACTTTTATTTCTTGACCAACTTGCTCAAATAGATTCCTCCTACAAGAAGAATATGAAAGAACAGAAAATTCTAGATTCTTTTTCCACAATAATCACAGTAGATTACAAGGAGAGAGAGAGGATTTTCTCTGATAAACAGGACAATGACAAGACCAACAAGACAAATACTTACAAATGGATTCACAAAGCATATGCCAAGTCCTTCTGGAGAATGGACAGACTTTTACAACTAGGAAGGAATGAAGCTTCCAAAGTTCGCTGGAGTGGCTGTTCAATTCTTACCTGTTTGGTGGAGAGAATTCACAGTGAAGAGACAGACAGCACTGAGGAGATGGAAAGAAAACCTTTAGAAAAACATGGGCACGGTCCATTAGCCAGGACATCTAAAGGTGTTTCTGGGTTACTGCACATTGCCAATATTGGTATGTACATTTTAGGCTAGTGTTTTTTGTTTGTCTTTTGGCTTTAATTTGGGGAAGTGGGGAAGGGAATTGGAATTAGAGCAGTAAGGTCAAGTTACTAATATAAAAGATGCAATTAAGAAATATTCTGTAATACAGAAGTGATCTGTGTAAACACGGAGTAATTTTTTTTCCAAAGAAGAAGGCTTAGGATGTCATTATTTTAGGTCACACAATCAAAAAACTTCTGGTTTTAGGCCTGATAAATCCCTTGTGAAAAGGAAATAT
The DNA here is from genome assembly GCA_032353885.1 of Nothura maculosa. Taxonomy (NCBI): domain Eukaryota; kingdom Metazoa; phylum Chordata; class Aves; order Tinamiformes; family Tinamidae; genus Nothura; species Nothura maculosa. Next base: position 12,107 of record JAUBOD010000163.1, read on the forward strand.
ATTTAAGATATTTTCTTCTACTATTCATTTGTTCCTTAAGACCAAGTGCCATCATCTGCTATCAGCAAACTGGAAATATTATCTGTGGGGATTACTGACATAGTAATTGGCTGTTACTTTCTGCTGTTACAGAAACTCAGCTCAATCCTATTTGTTATAGAAGGGATTCTTATTTTCCCTATTTATAGGGAAGAAGGTCCATTATCAGTTGTAAAGAAAAGTACTGATACAGTCCCAATACTTCCCTCTTTCCTCACAACTCTGTTGCAGGCAGCACACTGGACAAAGCTCTTTGCAGTTCTTCGTAGCTACAGATTCATAGATTTTTGTTACTAGTTAAGTTCTCTGTGTATATAAAACAGTTTTAAGATTATAAGCAAGGCAACTGTCTTCCTGTAAAGGAACACACAAGCAAAAGCATATAAAAAAGGTGACGAGTGAATAGTTTCAAAGAGATTTGTGTTTATGGTTAGATACTCCAGCATCTTCCAGTCTCTACGTTAGACATGTCACCAGAGTATTTTGTGTTTTATTCCCTCTAGTATTTAGTAAGGAACGTAGCCACATTGCAACTTTCAATAACCAACAGACATCTTTCCCCATCAGACATCTATTTTCACAAAATCTATAAAACCTTTTCCCACTGGGCCTCAAAATTGAACACGATGTTCAAAGATCAGTTGGGAAGGGATAATCATTTTAAAAGTAGCTTCATTTCTTTAGGAGGGAAAAAACGTATTTGGTTTGGATATATAAAAATCTTATCTTTTTCATACAGCAATAAGAGGTAAATATCTAAGTTTGAGGAAGACTATAACATTCTCTCTCACTGAAATAACTGGTTTACAACCCATTCCATTCTTCTGCTTCATGATGGCAACAAGCATTTTTTGCAGCTAGATAATGAATCAAACCAAGTAATGGATCCAGCTCATAATTAACCTGTAAATCAGAAAAAAAAAGTATATATATATATATACACACACATCTAAATTGTAACCATTCTCTATTTGCAACCTCTATTTGGTTAACTACACAGCAGCATAAACATACTGCCACAGAGAAAAGAGTGGATCAAAGGAAGGAAGACTTCCTACAACCCTGACTTAGATTCTACAAACTTAAGTTTCAAGACTCAGCATATCAATCAGCATATCAAAAGCAGCTTGTCACATGAATCAAGTCACACTTGGTTCTCCCTTCTTCAGATGTAGTACATTTATTCTGGGGAAAGCCTGCCAGACTATTATAAAAACAGTTACAGCCACATCTAACCTTCTACTCCTAACTTAGAACTTTCTTCTCCATTTCTTCCCATGCTCAGCTTATTTTTGTTGACTCTTTTATATTATATCCTTTGTTAAATTTCCAACTTGGATTTCAAATCTGAATGATTATAAGGAATCTTGGACATCTTTTTAGTTCTATTTCTTCAACTCTCCCCTGTAGAGAAAGGTGGAGAAGAAAAACAGCATGGAAATATATATATAAAGATATCTACATTCTATAATCATTGAGCAAATGTATACTTCAATGTGATAAAGAATGTAGGGAAATTTGCCTTAACATAGGCTACCTACAGCTGTTTCCTAAAGTAGACCATAGCAGTATTTCTCAGAAAACGTAACTGCTGTATAAGCAAGTCTTACCTATAAATCCCTTCAAAGTAGATCTGTGCTCTAATCAAGCCAGAAAATACTAAAAATACTGTATAAAAGAGCAGATTGTGGCCAAATTGGCATCTGTAAAGCTGCAATTCCACTTGTTACTTCTGCAGCACATCACTGATTTCAACCACTTTGCACTCTGTAGATTTCAAGAGTCTTGATAGGAAATTAGTTCTTGACTCAACATGGGTCCTGCAAGAACTTGTTCCCTTGGCACACTAACCTAAGAAAGCAATTTAAGACTTAACGTTAGTGAAGTGTAAATTCTAAGATATGTCCAAACTATTTGGTAGATACTAGAGGTTTTGAAATTTTTATAAATATTCCAAGTCTCAAACTTTTTGATGTCTTAATTCAGCATTAACATTTTGAAAGCACACATTCCTTCAAAATAGAGTATTTGAGAAAAGATTACTTCACATTATCTGTATGTACTCTTGCCTACAACCCAGCCAGGATGCAATATTTCTATCAGATTGCACTTTAATCTCTGAGAAAAGTATTTATATTTGTCATAGCAGTTCAGCTGCAGTCAGAAGAAGGATGTTCTAGAATAGCCTGCGGAATAACAGAAGAAAATATACAACCTTGGCATAAAATGGGAAGAGAGTCACTGATGGAAGTATCACCACCTGTAATAGCAGAAAATTCAACTATGACCTATTTTGTCTATAGTCCTTCGTAAAATGCTAAATACTGATGTAGAAGTATCTATGAAAATCAGTCTGCTATAAAATATTCTCTTATTTTAGGTAACATACATGCAGTCTTATGTAAAAATGGAAGAGCATACCGCCTCTCAGAAGAGCACAGCACTTCTAACACACGCGAGAGAAAACGCATACTGCAGGGTGGTGGCAAAATCAGCAGTAACGAACCAGATGGATTAGTGGAAGGGCATCTGAGAACCACAAGGGCTCTTGGATATCATGGAGATCCAGTTCTAAAAAAGTCTGTTATACCTGTTCCTCATACTGTCTCTGTTCCCATTGATGATTCCTGTCAGTTCCTCATTTTAGCTTCCAATGGGCTTTGGGAAGTTTTGGATTACCACGAGGTTCTTGCTTTAACACTAAAAATATTCACTCATTATTTGAGCATGTATGGAAGCATTCAACGAAATGGGACTCTTCTGCCTAAGGGTAAATGTTTGATGCCTGTCTCTGAAGAAGGCTTAAATAACTCAAATGCTATTCATGATAAACAAGATGGACCAGGGATGTTACAATCCAATATGGATATTTTTCTTGCCAACTCAAAATGCAACCTGGCACAAAACAAAACAAGATGTTCTAGGAACAGTTATCTGTACAGTGAAGATGAAAATTTTAAAGACACTAATGACCACAGAAACCAAGCTGATATAGAACCATGTCCTTTCAATGACAATGAAACACATTCACAGAGCAGTGGGACAACAGAGTCTGATCCTAACACACAAAGGGGCTCTGAAGAACCAAAGCAGCCTGAGGACCAAAAAGTCCATCTAAGCAGCAGTTTTCAGCTACAATCACAGAACGTAAGGCGTGGTGACACAGACGTTGACACTTTCTGTGCAATACGTCCAAGTCACACGGACCAACGGAATGTACTGGCAACAGAGACTACAGACACAAAGCAGCCCAAAGATAACACAAAAACCTACATTTCTAATCATAACTCAGATACAAAATTAACACGAAAAGTGGACTCCCAGCCATTTTCTGACAAGACTGCAAGTTACACCAGTCAACAACTGGTGAAGACTGCGCCAACAGCTGGTTCCATACCAACAGCACAGTGTAAGGAGGACACGAGAGTCTATCCAGCCAGTTGTGAACCACCCACAGCAGCAAGAGGCAGGGTCCCCGCTGCGACATTCTACGAGGAGGCCGCAGGCTACCTCAGCGAGCGCCTGGTACAGACTGCTCTGGATGCGGGCTCGCGGGATAACATTACTGTTTTGATCGTACTTCTAAATGGATGCGATAAAATACCTCGTTATGTCAACATCTAAAATTGTGACACATACAGTAAATGGCATGTACATGTTACAAGCTTTTATTTAGCTGTGTCATGAAGTTGCTCATAAGCATCTTGAATAATGATCCACAAAGGCAACAGTGTAAGAAATCTGACATCATCTCTGGAACTGTGCAAATGCAATAAAAGCTTTTGAAACTTAAAGAAACACTAATCACAGATCTTTTTTTTTTAACCACTTTATTCAAACCTGAGCACCTCAATATAAAACTAAACACTGGTGAACTGTTATTTTCCTTGCTAAATCCAGATTACTGCAAATTTAAAATCTGCACAAGTAAGTTTCTGCTATCAGCTCAACATTTAAATAGGCTAATTCATCTCTTCTGACACACTTGGTAGATTTCATATAATGAAAATAACTAAAAGAATTAGTGCAATATACTGGACAGATCAAAATAAAATGTACTTTGGAAAACAAAGTTGCGAAGTTCATTACTGACAGACAGCAGTACTTATGTTACAGATACAGGAGCATCATTTATTACTGTTCTAACCATGAAGGAAGAACTTAGAACCCCCTTTGATTAGAGAGGAAAAAAGTTAGCTTTAAGTAACTGTACATTCTGTATACCTTTAAGCAACTCTTAAATATTACAGAAAGTATTAAACAAATGTAGACTACAATGCAGAGTACCCTATTTACAGTACATTAATATCCAAATTTAAAATCAAGTTGAATGTACATAATTGTTAGTGCACTATTTTTTCCTTGAGGGGGAAGGAGGGCAGGAAACATAAGAAACTGTAATGGCCAGCAATGATCAAAACTAAGAAAGAAGTCACAGACACCGAGTTGTGGTTTTACTTGAAGAGCTCTTACGGTTTGTAGACAAAAAAATCCTATGTTGTGAAGTTGACTTTACTGGTTTGCGCCTTCTGAACACATTAAAAATGAAGTTAAACTTGATTTAATCACTATTTTCTTTAGACAACTAACCAGGTTGATAAAAATTTACATACAGTGTACCAACTAAAATTTCACTTTCCTGCAAGCACGAGGTTCTTAAAATTGTTAATGCAAATATATTTGTAATTAAATTATTAAACTATGGAATGTATAACTAAACAGAGGATACCTGCAGAAACAACTGGTTGCATCAATACTCTGAATAAATTTAATCCGTTTTTAGACCCTGTTTCTAAAAAGGTTTTAAAGCATAATTGAGAAGTACGAAGAGTCCCAATTCTATTCTTTATAACAGTAACCAGTATTGGAGCTACAGGAACTGGCCAATTAGGTCCATGGAAAACAGTTCTTCTATATACCTAATGGCAAGTGATTTTTAAAACCTTTCAACTGAAGCAAGTTTATTCCACTTCCATCTCTTCTCTACTGCTGAAACATAACAGCCAGTGATACATGCATGTTAAAATTAAGGTCAAAAGAAAATTCTGCATCATAAACTTGACTATTATCATAAGTCTCTTCGCTGTTTGGAAGCTGAACTGGGGCCTGGTTAAGCACTCCAACTCCATTGTTATTGACAGTTAGGAAGCAGAAGAATATTGAGAACAGTTTAAAGCAATTGATCTTTTAGTTACTACAACATTGACTCTTGGGTGGTTGAGCGGGTTCAGTGAGGTCTACTCCTCTTCCTCTGACAGAGCTGGCGCCTGCATTCTGTGGTTCATTCTTGGGCAATTTTTTTGCTATAAAAACAGTAAGAAATAATAGTTAAACTGAGACTGTACTTAGTGCTTCATTACTCTAGAGTAATAATTATCGTAAAAATCTGAACAGTGTGCTCATAACAAGAAAAAGTTAAGATATCATCTTAATCATTAGCTAAATTATTTTCTAGAATGAATATACAGTAAGAAGTACCTATCCAGGTGTGACATGGTAAGCTATGTTAAGGCTAAAGATCTGAAGTTTGCACCTTTACTTTTCACACAAATTTAAACATATTCATCTTCAGCACAACTTTTGGACTTCAGATTGCTGTATCTGGATTCAACTAAGATTTTAAACACAAACGCATATTTAGCAAATACTTTGTTTAGACTAAAATCAATATGCTCAACTTAAGGCCATAACCTTTTTTCTATTTTAAAGTAATGTTTTCAGCTTCATTTACATTTGCTTCATAAAAGTTACAGTATTCTAGGCTTGACACAGGTCAGCATAGCATCTGCTGTATATGGTGTACCATTAAAAAAAAAGTTGATACACTTTAATTTGCATTCTTATACTGGTAAGTTGATAAACTCCTAACTGATGAACCAATCCTAAACATATTTTATGCTTAGAAGAGCTAAGTAAAGCTTTTTTATGGTTACCTATACAATAGGAAAACTATAGCCTTCCCCCAGTATGTAACAACATATTAAACCTGAAAGAAGATAAGTGATCACAGAACCAAAACACAGACCGGTTAACATTTCCCTAACTGAATTTGAAAGGAATCTCACTTAGTTGTTCCTACTTAGTCCAAGAAAATACCTACTCCTGACCAACTGTGCTTCAAGGAGGCTTATCCGACTTTTGAATATATGAAAACAAACAAAAAAAACACACACAAAACAACCCACCACACAACCAATGACACCACTGAGACAACAACAAAACAGTGCCACTGAAAGACTAAGTGAGAAAGTATAATAGCCTGGATAAGAAGTGTCCTGATAAGGAAACTGTTTTCCTGCTATTCATGCTACATTGCAATTTTGCTCTTAAACTCACCAATTGCCATGAAAATTTCATTTACGTTCATAGATGTTTTGGCAGATGTCTCCATAAACAATAAGCTGTTGTCATCTGCATAAGCCTGTGCTTCCTGAAAGATAAAATAGGAATGCATTACTTCACTTTCTTTAAATCACACAATTAGTACATACAGTATTCTTACTGCTACCAAGAGCAAATTTTATTTCATTTTGACAGGAAGTTTGCTGAAACACTTAGATGACAACATCCTATTCACAACTATGAAGTTATAATAAAGTTTCAATAACAGTAGTTAAACATTTAACACTGCAATCTTAAGCTTTATTTAAAAATATTCATATCAAAAAGCCTAAAGCAAAAATAAATAATAAATGAAAGCTTTTATTAAAAACAAGACCTTGACCCATAACTCTGGCTATGAGAGTAAGAATGCTCCAGAAAGTGTCATCTAAAGTCAAAAAGTCTGTCATCCAGGAAAGAAGGCAGTTTGTGAGCTATTCTGAAACTCTCATTGAAGCAGATTTATCAGAATAGTTCCACTATTCCTAGAGAAGTTCATGATATAAAACAGTACTAAATATCTTGTTCATTTACCTCCTCTATCAGTCTGATTGTTTATCTGAAATACAGTTTAACACTTTCAAAAATTGTCTTATTTTTGCCACTTCTTAATAGCAAGTACAGCTAAAAATCCTGACTCTTTATGTCAGTTATGTCACTGCCTTTGAATTCAATGGGGGAGAGGCAAAAACCCCCGCTACAGCTATGACAAAAGACTGCATCATCCATACTACTTAGATGATATCATTTAAACAAGTTCAAAGATCTATGTAATATCTGAAATAACACATTCACGAACACTTGGAACTCTCAGAAATGCTGTCCAGTGAAACAGAGAACACTACTGGCTTCTTCTAAACTTCAGGCCACCTTAAAAATATCAATATTTGAAAAATATGTCAAATCAGTTCTATTTTGGTCAAATAAACTAGCCAGTTGAATTTGATTAATCTTCAGGAGCTTATATAGGCAAATTTTATAAGATACTGTAAATTTTCATAATATATGAAGTTATACTAAAATACAGCTTTGTGTTGCTAATGACAGTATGCAATCAGAAAAATAAATTGTTGAATATGAGAAAATAGAGTTACTACAACTCACTGCTATACCAAACTTGCACCTTGTATCTTGCATGGTGATGCCAAGTATAGACCAAAGCCGTAGAACTGATGACTAACAATAAACCCCGTGATCTTAAGAAAATTTATTCCAATTCAATGAAAGATCGGCCAGAATCATCTGCAGTGAGTTTTCTATTTGATAGGGCAACTATTTTCCAATTATTTGGAAAAACTTTCTAAAAGATTAAATGTCTCAGTCAATGTAGGTATATTAACTAAAATACATGGAAAGATGAGCACTGCAGTTAAAACTTCGAATGTTGCTCCCACAGAATAGTGGAAACAAGCTTGGTTTAACAGCCAGCTTTATATCATATGCTGATTCAAAATTTCTCCCCTAATGACTCTCAGAGAAAGGTTCACATTGAGAGTTACTGCTACCAAGGCCATTTGAACTCTAGATACTGTTTACCAGTCCCAATGCTAATTTGGGGTGGAAGACAAAAGGTCACATCAAGCAACAGAAATTCCATTTGCCTTGTAAAAAGTCTATTGCTATACATAGTTTATATATGTTGCTGAAAGAGCTGTTTCTATACAATTCAGTTGCATTTATATTTAACAGCACGACCTCTACAGCCAGTACTTCAGACTACACAGAGTAACTTCCTTGTTTATTTTTATTCCAACGAAGCACTTTTTTATTTATAAGCAGAAGCTATGCATACATACCTGGAAATCCACAGCTCTTTTGTTAGCTAGATCAGCTTTGTTTCCTGCTAAAGCTATTACAATGTTGGGGCTTGCTTGCCGCTGAAGTTCTTTGACCCAATTTTTCGCTCTGGCAAAGGACTCCTGTTAACGATTGCAAAGTGGTGCAACTGAGTTTTAACATCCTTTTGTATTGACCTATCCCAATATCTGCTATTGACACTTTAAGCAACAGATCAATACAATGGCTACTACCATTGTCTAGAAGCAAATTCCAGCTCACCCAGTGAGCTTTTCAAGTAAAGTACTTTATCTTGGTTCACAAATGTGCTTAGCTAGGACAATAGCAAAAAAGACACCAAAGATAAGAGGGCTTTTATGTAGACAGCACACCGGGAAATACTTAAAATGGGAATTTTAATTTGTCCTTCAGCATAGTCAAGTTACAAGCTACATGGAAAGACTACCAAGAACATTATGGCACAGCTTTTGGGATCTTGGTTTAAGTCTCATCTTACCAAAAGAAATTGGTAAAATTGTAGGAAAGAAATTGTAGAAAAGATTCTAGTAAACCTATCTGACCTAAGCTCAAAAAAAAAAAAAAAATCTAATTCTTGCCTGTAATTTTTAACAATAAGATATTAGTATTTTTCACTATCAGAAATAAACTGTTATAGCAATAAGGTAAGAGAAATAGCAAAAATTAGGGAATTGATTAAGAGGTCAGTTAAAATTTGCTTTTGCTTATTTAAATTTTCTCTATATAAAATGCTTTTCATGCCACTCATTTTATAGACTGTACAAGACTCTGTGGAACATCGCACCTTTAAAGTTAACCCAGTTAAAAACGGCATAATAGTCCACTAACACAACTGTTAAAAATAGCCCAGTCTCCAAAAGCATGTGCATCTCTGCTTTAATATAATGAAATACAAAGCTTCAGAGTACCAAGAAAAATGAAAATAAAGCTGCATTGCTTATATAAGTATTAAAATACTTCACTTTAACACCATTATGTAGTTAAGCTATGCTTTGACAATTACTAATGGATACGTTACTATCAGGTACTACTGGCTCAGGGTTAATTTGTTCTGATGAGACAGGGACACTCTGAAGTGCACTTCACAGCAGACTGAATATCTAGCTGGTCAAAAATCGGTTCTTTTTCAATCCTCTTTTGACATTTTGTTCCTAAATGATAATGACATACGCTGCTTCATCAAAAATACAAGTTTTCTGTGTAAAAAGTTGTCAGTTAGTACACACACTTTTTTTTTTCTTGTTACTTGTGTTACAGCACAACAAAATCTCAGTCATCTGGATAAGTTAAAAATCACTTGCAACTGTTAAACATTCCACGGCCCACAGGTAATTTCAGTGGCTCTGCAACCCTAATTCTGCATCAGTCAGGTGAGTTTCCTCTTATTTCATTTATAGCAGTTTTTTCATATTACAATACAAAAATAGTGAGAAACTATTAAACACACAAAATAATCAAGTAGATGGAATTTTGGCAAAAAGTTTCTATCCAGAATTCAACATTGCACAGACTGGTACAAAGCAATGAACTGACCCACACAAGTTGGTGAAAAAGAACCAGTAAGACAATCCAGATCAACAAGTCCACTAACTTCTAGATCCCCTTTCTCTATACCGTACTTACCTCATTTGTAATGTCGTATACAACTATAGCTGCTTGTGCTCCTCTGTAGTACATAGGTGCTAAACTGTGATACCGCTCTTGACCAGCTGTATCCCAAATTTCAAATTTTACCGTTGTATCATCGAGACACACAGTCTGGGTTAGAAAAGCAGCTACAAAAGAGACACAGATGCTCAAAACAGACTCTCGTTATCTGTACATTCATACAAAATTAAGTTCACAGACATATGAAATATGATTTCCTTAAACTCAGCCTATTATTAAAATATAATGGGCCTGATGCTGCCAAAGTTCTTAGCAACTAGTGAACCATTTAATTTGCACACAATAGCTTTTTGGATAATCAGGCTCTCCTCAAGTTAAAGAAAAAAGTAATTACAAAATTTTGAGAATTCTTTCTAATAGCAACTCTGATCAATCCAAAGCCTCTCTTAAGCCTCTACATACACTTCATAGAGATGCAACAGACATAAAGCACCAGTAACAACATCCTGCCCTACTATACTCCAATAGCTTAGATATATAGTTCTTCACTGTACTTACATTCTCTGAATATCTTAAATCTTCGACTTTCAGCTCGCAACAATTCTATCTTAGTTACAGATTTGGAAGCAAGAATATCCGGTTTTAAAGCAGCCATACAAATATTTTTCATTCAGTGACCTCAAGAATTTATTTTGTCATAATTTTCAAAGTCTTCAGTTTCAAGATAACCTGCATCCACTGCCATGAAAACTGAAGGCATTTATCTACATAACTGTCACAATCTTGCATGATGATTATGCAAAACAGTAATTAATATCAAACCTTCCAAAAGCTACTCCTGGTATAAGTTTTCCATTCAAGTTGAGGTTATAAATTAGAAAAAGGGAGGAGAGTATCCATACAACATAGAAACCCCAACTATCAACAATGAGCTAGTCTGAGGAATTTCCTGGGAGAATAAAACAAAAAAGCAAGGAGATTCTGTTACAAGGTGTTTTTTTTTTTTTTTTTTTTTTAAAGGCTTTAGAATTTAGATGAAAATTTCAAACAAATGAGCATAAATGCTTGCAGTTGTTTATCCAGTCACAACAGACATTTAGTGAAGTAATACTTTGGACTGGCTTGCCCTTTCTATTAAAAAAAAAAAGTTATTTTTAGTATCTCCTGCTTTGATGACATGCTAAAAGTCTCCTGCTTTGTAGAACTGGGCCTTACTGGTATGCACACTGACACAGGCTGCAGCACCTTTAAATCAAATGGCAGAAGTTACACTGACCATAACATGTGCACACCTGGGATACCATCCTGCCCACATACTCCAAGACATAAGATTGTGAATCACTCCTAAACTGCTTCAGCTTTCAACCCAACTTATTACAGTTAATCAAAGCAAGTCAATCTTGCTTTATAAATGAAACTGTAACTGCCATCCAAAACTCCCTAGGAAGTGGCCAGATGTTCCTGCTTCAGTGGCATTAGCATCCATCAGAGACAAGCTGGCTGGCTGGAGAAGGGAAAGAGCTTTGATGTTCTAACGTTACAGCGCGGTAACTCAAATGCCAAGTACTCAGGCTCTGATAAAACAAGCTCTTCTTGGTAGTTCCCTAACCAGTTGAGAATCACTAGAAAACAACACAAAACCACACACAAAAGCCAACGTTCTGCATGAAAATAAGGGTTTCTTTCCCAGAACCAGCTCAATATTAAATACCTTCAAGACAAAAATGAGACATTAAGCAAGGGGAATTTGAAATTCTTATGGACATTCAATGGAAGAATATACCTACACTCCATAAATGAAGAAATGTATCCAGAAAGAGGATCAAAACAAGGTACTTATTCTTTGCCATCCTCTTACTTTTGCCGAAAGGAAACTTTCGGCCACCACAGAAATTCCAGTAACCAACTTATGTAAACAAAATAGGTTTCTTTTATCTCACAAGACCATAGCTAATTGGTAACTAATTGATTCACTGTGCCAATTATCCGAAACCAAATAAATCTTACTAGCCATACTTTTCCGTAAGTCACAAGCACTGCTATTCTAGTCCAAAGCGGCCAAGTCTGGGTATCACAAACACCAGCATCACATTGTCAACGCCTGCCTCTAACTGCACTCTCTGCCACTATTATTTTATCCACAATACACATAAGCTCGTCTTTGTTCAAAGACCCTTCTATATACAAAGAAAAGAATTCCCGAAACAGAGGCTACTAGTTTAGACTTTCTCTAAACAAAGTTTCTGAACTCCAGTACTCCTGCATGTATTATCACTAAGCTTATGAAAATGAAAACAAGGAAATGTCCTTTATGTAAAAACACATATAAGTTAATATGGAGTTTTTAAATAAACCATATATCCTAACTTGGACACTCTAATTTAACAATCTAAACACTTCGATTGTTTAAAAGCTGTTTATCTCACTCGATCCAGATAGAAAAACAAAACAAAAACAAGCAGTTAAATGAATCAAATTACTGAAATTTTGAAATCCTTGAACATTCTAACAGCAAGAAATAATGCAAAAAAAAAAACCAAAAAAACAATTGCAATCAAGTTCAACTTGTAGTTTTTTCTGTAAACTATGTAGATTTTTACATTCCAAAACTGTTCATCTGTAAAGACACAGATGATTGAAAGGGCTTCACAAATACTACAATGGACCACAGACTCATTCAGACAAGCAGTAATAGCAACTAGTATGAAACACTGACCAATCTACCAAATCACTGACCAATATCTGGATCTGTTTAGGTCTATATACCAAGAGGTGGTTTTAGGGGAAGTTTAAATGTAACCAAGGAGGAAAAAGATCACAAAGCACAGAGTTTCAACATACAGGATAACAGAAGGAAGTTTCCAATGAAAAATAATTACAACAAAACAGAAAAGTCTGTTCACTGTGAAATGGGAACTTTTTTTTCTCCACTCTACTGAAGTGTTTTGTTTGCAGTTACAAAATGTAAAGGCAGCATTTTTATTCCTGTGGTTGCTAAAAAAAAGTGCATCTAGAAAAGCAACATGTTCTCTCAATTCAAACTACATAAAATAATAATACAACTTTTTTTGAAGATGAAGCATTTTTTATAAAACCTAGTTCTTATTAAGCAGTTATTTCATTCAGGAAGTAAACAGCACTATCAGAACAGCTACACACCCATTTACAAAATTTAGTATCAATCCCAGTTTTCAAAACTATGCAATTCAGACATACACTTTCTTCATGTGACATGGATGCTTGCTACAGTCATGTAGCAACTATAATCTTTTATTTAGATAATTATAGATTACAATTAAAGATTTATTCCTTGTTATCAAGACCCATCCTGGAAGTGACATTACATTCAAGGCTGTCAATGGTAAAGGACAATATGAAGTCTATGGGAAACAACAGAATAATTTTCTTACCTCCAATGGTACTTTCTTGAAATTCATGAAACTGTCCCTTTACAAAACGAAGCACCAAACTTGATTTGCCAACTGCAGATTCTCCTAGAAGTACTAGTTTGAACTGGCAAATTTTATTTCCAGCATTTGGCCCATTGGGTCTTGTTGCTCCTCGGTTAGCCATGCCCAAATTAGAAAGAAGTCCTTTGTTTCAAGTTCTTGAAAGCAAATTCCAGGATGCAAAGCTTAACGGTGCTTCTGCTACTAACAACCTGTTTATGAAAAAAAAGTTGGTGGTGTTAGATTTACAAACCAAATATAAATATATATATATATATATATATATATATATATAATTCACTAGTGCAACCCATCCTAATATTTACCCAAGTCAACAATCCAGAATATAATTACTGTTACTTTGAAAAATTAGCTATCTTCTTGCATACCCAGTCTTCTTATTAAGCATCTAATTAGGAAATTAAAAATCCAATCATTGTTTTTTCTTTCAAGACTCAGTCTCTCATTTCATGCTATAACAAAATTACAAGTATAACAGTACAACACTTTCAGGCTTTCAAGTTATAGCTAAAATCTCAAATGACAAAAAAAGAAAAAAAAAACAACAAAAAAAACCTTTTCAGAATTTTCCTAATTAGCATTACTTGATTATTCACAAGTTAGCACCAGCAAAGAAAACAACAAAAGAAATCTTTGGGTATATTTAGAAACCGAGTCACCATATCAAGTTCTTCACAAGTATGCTTTATCAATACACTTTGTCATGCACATAAAGACCTTCTGTACTTTATTACAGAAAGAAAATTTATTTTGATGTACAAACTATACTTTTTCTAGTTAACAAAACATACAAAATCTTTCAAACTGAACCACCTTCAGTGCAATAGGAAACCCAGAGCACTCTGTATAAGCCACCAGAAAACTAAGTGCAACCTCTAGCTCATATACTACTCCTCTGCTCATCTTATCAACTATTCTTTTGTAAACTTAACATCAGTTTTGCATAATTAATAAAGGATTGTCCAGTTCTGTAGAATATTTCACCATTAGCAGATACCTCTTCTCAAAAAAATTCTACCTCAACTCCTGATTCCCACACATCAAGTCAGAAAAAAAATCACAAATTATTTCTTTACCAAACACATTAACTGTTATTTCCTTTCTCACTGTAAAAAGGAATCTGAATATAGGTCTTAAAAAGAAAATACTGTCTGGTATCTTAAAGATACTTCTCTCTTATGCTGCTCCCTTTCCCCATACCTCAAAATAATTTAGCATCTTCATGTAGATTATTCCAATCTTGTATTCATCTCTGTCTGTCCTGAATTTGTCCTTTTTGACAATTATATCAATGAATCAATAGAATTTTTATGTCACTACTGCAACATGTTCAAAATTTTTAAAATTAGATATATGTATATAGATATATACATATATCTAATATATATATAGATATATTAGATACAAACACAAGGCAGAAAAAGCACGGCACAATGAACGAAAGTTTGAGGCAAAGAAAAGCTCCTGAAAATCTTTCACTATTATCAACTATGATAATTGCACTTTTAATTCTTTCCTATTAGCCTAAAAATTTTAAACAAAATTTAATTTATACTACAAGAACGGATCTAAAACAATGCAAATCACTTATCCTTATGGCATAAAAAAGAACGCTGCAGAGCAGATATGTTGGTTCTCAGATAAGATTCTTCCGCCCGTCGCCCCACCACGCTATTCAGAAGTTGTGAATCGATTTGGATAAAAATGGATGAATGACAGTTAATATATCCCTAATTACATTACAAGAAAGAAAACTTTAAGGTATAGTCAAAACAGAGGCAGTTCACAAGTAGATGAGTATTCTTTGTGAACAGATGACTTCTAGAGGCTGTGCGGTGAGGACTGTGTTTACTTTCTGTGGCTACTCTTTTGCTTGCTCTCTGTGGTACAGACTACTACAAAGGCAGTCATTCTAGAAAAATAGTCAAGACTGATTTAATTCATGTACCATCTATTCATTTCAGTTGGCCATTTTGTAATGCAGAGTATAGATCATTTTAAAACAGTTGAAACAGGCTGTCAAGACATACCTAATTCAGTTTTCGTAAACTGTCCAATGTATAGGAGTTATATTTACCTGAAGAAGTTTCTAAGTTGATAGCTTTATAACACTTCTCACCCTACATCAATCACCCTGAATACTCAGATATCATGCATGAAATTCATCAGTTACCAATAACAATTATGCTCCCTGCAAAACCACCAAGTCCTGGAAGGACAGTGCAAATATTCTTCATTTTATAGTTACATCAACATATCTAATAACCTAATGCTAAATCCTGCAATCATAGCACCAACTTTTCAACAGATTGCAAAAAAAATACACATCTTAAAAAAAAAAATTAAAGCATTCCAAGCTCATTTTGATATATAGAAAGTTTGTCAACACCTTCTGCAAGCCTAACTGGAAATCATCATGCTTTGAATTTCAGACAATACTAAAACTGTTCTATAAGTATGGAACACAGCAGGAATCAAATATGGAAAGATAAAAATATTTTCTTAATCTGAAGAAGCAGCTCTATAGCTTGACATACAGTCAAAGTACAGACAAAATACTGTCGGCTTGTTCTTTTTAGATTTGCTTGCAGGGATTAACACTTGGCAAGTATTTAAAAGTAGTCTTCAATGCTATAGCCTCCATAGTATCATCTAGCCTCTGGCTAGATTTATTCATATTTCTCAGGTCATCTGTAAAATACCAGCTTGGGAACCGTAAAAAAGTAAACAAAACATATGCAGAATAAAAAGAAAGTACTTTCAGTATCCCAAACACATAGACTGTAAATTCAAGTCTTTTTGACAAATGGCATTCCAATCAATTCTGAATACTTGATTTTAACAGCTTAGCAACTGCATCTAATTCTTACACTGAGCTTTGATGAAAGCCCCGCGGAAAAGATCTAGTATCCCCTTTATTGACTTTTTTTTGTAATATTTGAATAAAGCAAGCCTAGCAAGACAATTTCAAACACTTACATAAAGCAAGTATACAACTGTTTAACCTGCATTAGGTTTAAAGGCTTAAACAAGTAATGTAAAGAAATGACTTATATGAAGATCTGCTGAGGAAAGTACTTCAGTTTCTTCAGGTTTTTAATATATCATACATAGCTTCATAGATAAATAGCTTAACATGTATGGAAATGACAGGATATATTCCTTTTATGGAGCATTATCAAGTCCCTGCCTGAGCAGGGAGAGTTGGACTAGAGATCTCCAGAGGTTCCTTTCAACCTCAACCATTCTGTGCGAGCTATTACACATTAGCACGCAAAGATCATTTTGCTCTCTTGAGCATTACTACAGTGACATGAAGGGTTCTTCTGCTGAGTAAGAACTTTCACTCTTGAGTACCCGCCAGCACAACAGCAGTTCTATGTCTAAATGCCAGAACAAAGTTCAGGGCATGTCATTTGGAAAATACTCCTGTTCGTACTATCAAGTAATTTAACAGATGTTGGGTTTATTCTCTTCTCATCATTCCTTTAGAAAAGGGAAAATGGTTAGGTGGTATTCGTCAAATATTATATAAGAGAGGGAGGTGTTTTTATAGACATTTTAATAGCTCAACATATGAATTTTCTTACACTTGAGGCTGAAAAAAATATGTAAACCATCACCTATACATACAGTCTCACAATTCAATGTGACAATTCACAAATTAAATCTATTCAGTCAGGTTAAGTGTTCAAAACAGTGCCTCATATCAACTAAACACAAAACTGTTCAAATCAATTTTAAACTACAAGAAAGCTAACATACCAGAATCAAAATACCAATAGCAAAAAAAGCCAGTCCACCAATGGAATTAAGACAGCTAATTGTGCTCCTACAATGAATGAATTTTAGATACAATTATGCTTTCAAGTTTCAGGTTTCTAGCAAACTAGAGTTGATAAATGATTGCTTCTGGATGACTGTATTCAAAATTCAGTGCTGACAGTATCTAGAATAGTTACACAACACTGAGGTTACTGGCTTTATCTACTTCAAACCTGTTTATACTGAGCTATCTAAATACTGCTATTTAAAATATTTAAAACAAACTTATGTGACAGGCACTCCTACTAGGCTTTTTTCTTTGTTATTCCTTTCCCAAACTAATGTGGCATTGAAGCATTCAAGGCAGTGGCAAGCACAATTATCGAAATATTTGTCATGTATAAGCATAAGTATATTCATGTTTATATTGAAACATAATGAAGTAATAGATTAAACATGTGAATCAACAGCAGAAGAAATTCATGACCTTCCAAATAAAGATAATTGCTATCTCACAGGTTCATATCAATTATGGATATTATGAGTTGCTCTGAGATAAGCTAGTTTATCATACTGGAGACATAAATAATGATGACTGTATAATCATTGTCTCTAGCCATCTTATTTCAGCTATCACTCACATTCGCTTGATATTTCGTATAATACAGTAAAAATACACAGATTATCGTTCCCACAGCTCTAAGGAGTCGCTACCAAATTGGAGGGGGGGAGAGGGAAGCCACAGGGATGCTAAAGCTTTTTACTTGCTCCAAGTGTTACTTAAACAGAATCAATTAATTTCAGTCTCATTGTTCAATCTCCCTTTTCCACTGCCAGCCTAAGAGAGGGTAAAAACAAAAATAAAAAGGAGAGCTGAGGGACTAGTTTTGTCTCTCACGGCCCTAATGCTTTGAACAGCATTCTGATAGTTTTAAGCTATCCTGCTATTGTGTATAAGAAAAAACAAAAAAAAAAAAAACCACACCAAAAAACTCACAAGAGCCCAGGTCTGTCTTTCCCCCATATTACACACAGCTTTATGCCTAGCACCAGCCAAGCCTCAGGTACAAGCATACAGAAACTCGAGGCCTTTATGAAGGAGTAACCAGGTAGGGAGCCAGGAGGCTGCCGTGATGGTGATGGATTCAGGGTTTCCTGGATGGTGATGTGTGATCAGGGCCCTTCCTCCCTTACCAATCCGCTCCTCTCGGGGGCACAGCCGAAGAGCGCGAGAAGGAGCCATCCTCCCCTTCCCTCTCCCACAGAGGATAGACATGGACGCCCCTTCCCTCGCAGGAGCCAGGGCCGCTGTAACGCAGCGCACGCAGGGAGGCCCCTCAGTCCCCGCTTCCCGCCGTGATGCCAGGCCCAGCTCCTCCAAGTCCTTCCCTCGCCAGCCGCTCCCTTCCAGCCGCACGCAGGCGAATAAGGGGAAGTGGGAAAACCGGGGGCGCCATTTTGAGACGGGAAAAGCCAAGGCGGCCTCTCCCCGCGCCGTCCGCCGGGCAGAGCAGCCCGCACCGCGGCCCGTCCCTCTCGCAGCGCAGCCCGCCGCTCCAGCAGCGCCCGCCGGTAGCGGTGGAAGGAAAGAGGGCTGCGAGCAACATCCCGTTCGCCGGGGACCCCTGCGCCGCCACCCCCGCCGCCTCCTCACCTGGCCGGGCCGCGCGCGGGGGAGGGAGGGGAGCCGGGCGTCAGCAGCGCTGGCTGCGTGTCCGCGGCGGGGCCGGAGGGCGATACGGGGCCAGGGAGCAGAGGGCCGGAGCCGGGAGGGGAGGCGCTCCCCGCGGAGCGGCCCGGGGCGGGGGCGCTGCCGAGCCTCGCCCGCGCCGCCACCTGCCGCCGCCTCGGCCCGGACC
>JAUBOD010000163.1:31089-45051 GCA_032353885.1 Nothura maculosa
CGCGGCGCGCGCTTCCGGCTCGCCCGCGCGTCACGTGGCCGCACCTCCTCCCCGGCCGCCCTCCCCCCGCGCCGGGGCCGTTGCCGCGGCAACGCCCGGGGCCGCGGCCCCCTCGCCTGCCCCGAGGCGGAGCCGGCGGCCCCGGCCCTTGCCCAGGGATCCGCAGGGAACGTCCTGTGTCCTGCTTCCAGGCGCTAAGGAAAAGGATGTCTGAGGGCACCTGAGCTTCCTCAGTGCCTGTCTGCCAGGAACAGCAGGCACAGGGTGGTGTGAGGGGCCCCGAGGTGCCCAGGGTGTGAGCTCATGAACCCGTGTGCCAGCTCAGTGCTTTGAAAGCACCAAAGCCCTGAGCCAAGCTGGGCAGGAGAAGGAATTACACAATAAAACATCCAAGTTGCACTTAGGGATCTACTTAACCTTCTTCTTTGCTTAATTCTAACACAACTACTGATGAAGTTTCAGATAAGATCAATACCAAGACAGTGCTAACACTGAAGAGAATGGGTTGCCAGTTTCAGAGTCTACACTGCTCCATAGGCAGATGCAAACATATTTTCAACATATGCAAGTGTTGTGTCATACACCTGGGTTGTACACGCGCTGCAGATCTGTTAATGTTGCTGGGTCATTCTGCGAAGCCTGCAGTAATCCCACCTACCCTTTCAATGTCTATAACTGAGCAAGGATGTTGGGAAATGCAAGAGAATTCAGGAAAGGCCCATATGAATGACTAGAAGACTGGAAAACTTCTCTTGCAATGAAGGATAGGAGCCCAATCTACTGACCTTGTAAAAGAGAAGGATAAGGGGCAGTTGATTACACGTTATAAGCAGGTTGTATAGGAAACAACGAGTTAATTTAAGCTTATGCAATCATCCAGGGTTAATAAGGTCTGGCATTTGGAGCAAGCCAAAGCAGAACTGGGAAGTTTAGTAGTTTATCAGTTACGGTACCTAATAATTGGTTCAGTTTATTAAAGATTGTTTAGATTCTCTATCGTCTGAAAATTTAAGATTTAATATTGCTGTCCTCTTAAAATATGCTTTTGTTCAACCACATATTTGGTTAAAGCAAAAACTAAATTAGGAAAAGCTTAAGTTATATTTGAGCTGAGGCTCCATCATGGCAGTGCTTCATTATGACCTTAAAATATGATTTTAACATCAGTTGTCCAGTTACTCCTCTTGCCAGTGCAGAATTATCTTCTTTTGTTGTTGCCATTATTTTAGAAGTCATATGATAATGAATGTATTATTTTTCCACGATGAGAGGTTAGAGGATTTTTCTTTTCAAGCTCGCTCTTTGAGTGAGTGGATTTGAGATAAATTACAGTAGGTCTTTTTTTGTCAGAATGTTTGGGCTGAACACAAATCTCACATTCTTTTTGTCTGTACTTACACAGACTTCCATCTCTTTTATGAACCCTGAGACATCAGATTGTCTATCAGCAGAGCTATGGTATTAGTACCTGCTAGAAAGCATGTGTATATCACAAGCATATGGTTCCTGCTAGGGGAACTAATTCCATGACTGCAAGGCAGTCTCTTTCCTTCTCTGTGAAACCCTTAATCACTCTCAGCTGGATGAAGCTGACAGAAAACTGAAACACAAAGCTGACAAAAACAGAAAAAAAAAAAGACACACTGTAAATGTCTGAGATACAAGCAAGAGAGCATGAGGCAGCAATCAAATGAGTGAGTTTCCAGTATTTGGGAGTTTCATGAGCGGAATAGTCTATGAAGGCTTGTGATGACTTTCTTCTGTGGCCTGGACCATTCCATCTGACATCTCCAGGACAGCCATTCCAGGAATCATATTTTCATATGTTATGTTATGCTTAACAACATCATTGATAAAATACCAGGAGTGAAATTTTAGTTTGGATATTAAGAAAAAAAAATGTTGATGCTAGGTCATGCTTTTCTCAAATTTCTATCTATTGCATCATTTCGCTCAAGAGTTTAATAGAATGTTTTGTTCAATCTTTCAATGATAACGCCTCACCTCTCATGATTCATAGTAAGTAGAGGATGACTACTAAGGATGTGCAGAATCTCTTTATCCATCCGTTCTAAATTCATCCTTTCTTCTATTTGTGTATGTTTTCTTTGCATAGCCTTGCTAAGTGTATTAGCACGCCTAAGGACCTGCAAGATTTTCTCAGTACTTGCAGCATTTTGTGTCAAATTCTCTGGCTTTCAGACACTTAAGGAATTTATGAATTCCCTGTGTGCTTTTGCTGCCATCTACAACCATCATCACAGTCAGAATGAAAACTGTGTTACAGAACATGGGATTTTCGTGTTTCATAAAGAAAGTGAGATGAAAGATTTTAGGTAGTTTCCATTCCTCTCTGTAAAATAGAAAAAGGCAGTATACTGTGGGAATGGGACTGCAGCAAATAGTAATAACTTTCAGATGTCAAACATAGTTTAGTTAAAAGGTACTCCTGCAAAAATTTATATTCTTGAACTTTTCAGAAAACGAGCCTTTGGAGTTACATTGTGAACATAGGAAATGACAAATTCATGGTTAAATCAATTGTTCTAAAATTGAGTTTAAGTTTTGTTACTTCATTATGTAAATAAACTACTCTGAGTAATTTTTCTGATTCTTGTGTATTAGAGAAATGCAACATTATTGCGAATCATAATAAACTAGATTTTGTTTTATATTTTTCAATCTTGTAACAACAACCATTACTTTATAGAATTAATACAAAATTCTATTGCTTTCCATACCAGTCTGAAGTAAAAGTCAAGAGATAAATACATCCAGGAAGCCTATTTACAATGTTCTTTCTTTAGTTAAATGTTTGTTATTTAAGTTCTTTTATGGTGAATACAGTGATTACTTGGTTTAATTACTGCATAAATACTCATTTCCTAGTGCACCTGCATTGGTGACCACAAAAGAGCATCACTCAGCTATAACTTATGGTCTAGTATTAAAGACAGGTGAATAAAACTTGATAGCACTTTCTTTAAAAGTTACAGTTCCTTCCTACATATCCTACATACCAACTAGCTTTCAATATGATGAAGAACTAATAAACACTAATTTCTAAAATAAGCAAAATTATAGAGAGAAGAGGCACCTTTTTCATTCATCTATGTGAAAATGAGTTCACATTTTCTATCTGCACTGTGGATTTAAGAAAATACATAGGAAAAAGGGGAAAAACTTTTACAACACTTTCTCATATTTTATATCTACACACACTGTAATGAAAATGCCTTTAGCCTGATTCCCCCTCATAAATCTTACTTGCCCTTAATGCAATTTATATGAAGGCAAGGTCTCTGCAGATTCATTCTGCATTCATTACTATTTAAGTTTCATTTCTGTCATTTTGAGATTCATGGAGGGTGAATACATGGATATAGTTATTTCAGCTTAAAATATTTATATAAATAAATATATATATATAGACAATGAAAGTGATATATTCTTTGCTATTTTACTAGCAGTTGTGAAAGTATTCTATAGTACCCATCCTGCTGCAGTAATTTTTTAAGAGAAACAGTGTCTGCAATAATGTTTCCCGGTTTCATCTTATGGAAAGTAGCCAGAGAGATAACTCCCTTTTCCACAGAGAATGGCAAATGAGAATGTTTCTAAGAGCATGTTTTCAGTCTGAGCGAGTTAAGGAGCTGCTTTTAAGTCTATGTGTGAAGTATATAAGAATCTAGTAGACTCTTGGAAGTATTTAAGTATCTAGAAGAGCAAATAGAAGTACATCTATTGTCGTTAGGCTTTCCTGTATGGAGAGATGCTTATCTCTACTGAAAAGTGCAGGACAAGTCAGAAGAGGTTGAGGACTACTGCTCTTGCTGCTTCTGCAATGAGTTCCCCTTTCCATTGTCTGTTCTTTTTCTTCTGACTTAATTGCATCCACTTCTGAAGTTGAGTCTTTCAGCTAGCAAGTGTGGCCATCTGCTGGGAGAAAAAAAAGAAAAATACTGTAAAAATAATATCATTCAAAATATTAGAGCTTAATATACAAAATGGTATATCTTGAGCACGTAGTTAGCTAGAAATACAGAATAAAAGTTCAAGTCCTGGATTTGACTTTATTGTAGGCTACATTGTCACCATGCCATATTTATGGCATTACACTTTGCTTTTCCTTCATATCTCTCTTTTTTTTTCTTTCTGCCAGCTTTATCCCTACACAAGTAGTCCATTCATTCAGATCAAATTCTTCCAAGATTGCTAACACCTGCAGTTTTGCTCAAACCAGAACTGAGCTTATTAGATGGAAATTATATATGATAGAAGAACAGATCACAAACCAGGACATTAACAGTCATTTCTTTAACAAATTATCAGCAATTATTGCTTTATTTGGCTGGAGCACTCTAATATTTAAAACATCATTTTACACAAGCATCCCATAGATGTCTGGCTATCATAGAGCAATCACTGCTCACCCACTAATCTTTCATTTTCACAAAAGGTTCCTGAAAATTCAACTTTAATTTAGCTTTCTTCATTTTAAATCGCTATCAAACACATATTAAAACTGAGAACAAAATAGCAACAGCTGCTTATGTTTGTTAATAAATCATCAGCAAGGTCCATATGCTTGCCTACAATTGGTTTTACCATCACAGGGCAGGATGTGATTAAATTTATATGCTTTGTTGGGAAGAAGGGGAGAGATTGTTAAATGTCAGAACTGAGGGCAATATAGTCTTTCCAAAACCCAGGGAGGTTCAGTAATAAGGAAACTAGTCCTGCCTTACCTAAGCTGCTTTCTGAGCTAATTTTACAGCTGTGTTTCTGAAAGGCTGCAACAACTGTGGGCAACTACCGTGGTTTCGATTTATGACGTGCTAACTCCCTTAAAAGTAATAGTAAAAAGTGATAGTAAGTGATAATTTCTTGTGGGGGGAAATGGCGGGCGCGGCCGTTGGCGCCTCTCCCGCCGCTGCCCCTAGAGGGCGCCGTCCGCGCCCGTTACCCAGCGACCGCGGCCGAGGGCGCCATGGCGGAGCCACCGCGGCCCGTCTACGAGGGCCGGTTCATCGACAGGCTGCCCCAGCTGGCGGCCGTGAGTGCCCGCGCCTGCTCAGCCCTTCGCGGCCGCGGCCTCGCCATGGGCCTAGGGAGGAGGGGGCTGCTTGTGGGGGGCTGGGAGGCTCCGCTCCTGCCCCCTTCTCCAAATCGTCCTCAATTCTTCCCCCTCTGCTCCCCCTCACC
Organism: Nothura maculosa; assembly: GCA_032353885.1. Taxonomy (NCBI): domain Eukaryota; kingdom Metazoa; phylum Chordata; class Aves; order Tinamiformes; family Tinamidae; genus Nothura; species Nothura maculosa. The sequence continues at coordinate 36,295 of JAUBOD010000163.1, forward strand.
TTTTCTTTTTTTTTTTTTTTCTTTATTTTTTTTAAGATATTTCCTGCAGGGTGTCAGGATCGCACATTGTGAGTTCTGATGCTGGTAACAGGTTGGGGGATACCTGATTTTTTTTTTTTTTCCCCTTTCCGTTGTGTTGTTTAGGCTGGAAAATTGTTTCCAACTGGTGGTACAGCTGCAAGTTGTCTCACGGAGGTTTTACCCAGGGTGAGTCTTTTTTTCAGGTGCCCGTCACAAAACTTTTCACAGTATTGCATTTAGGTGGACCTTAGGTGAGAATAATCCGTTACTTCTCCTACGTTGCAATAGGTTGTCTCTTAAAAAACAAAACAAAAGTAATTGAAATCTAAGTACTTATTTTCCCTTCAACTTTACAAATTACTAGTGTTAAGGGTTGATGCTTTTTTAATTTTTGTCAGATCAAATAAAGTATGTAATACTGTTATAAAAATCTTCAGTACATTTCCCCTTTGCATATATTGCAAATGCTTGCTTGGATAGGGCTAAACATGAGTGCTTTCTCAAGTTCTGGAATTGTTATTGGGAATTATGAACCCTTCTGACGAAGGATATTTCTTAGCAAGGATGCCCTGGCCGAATGGAGCTTCCCACTGGTCCCAAGTACCTGCAGAGTGCCAGAGTATGAGTGCACAAACATTACTTAAGCAGCAGCTCTACGTTTAATTGAATAATTACATTTTTTTTAAAAAAAAAGTTACAAAAATTTATGAAATTGTACTACTCATATTGGAGATTTGTGAGTTAAGCCGAGTGCTTTAAGTGTTGATAAATGTAATGCCTACTTCTCATGAAGACTATATTACATGCGAGGAAGCTGTGATCCATTGTAAAGATGAGACCAGAAAGCTGAAGCTTAGCAACTCTGACCATTTCTGTTGCTGGTTTCATAAAATTTAGTTATGTTGATTTTATGTTCAAAGCATCAGACTCTGCAGTTAGGCACATGTTGCAGCTCTAAAATGTCGGTTTTATTTGTATGTCTATCAAATCACCCTGAAATAGTTGAAGCGTGTTTTATTTTTATTAGTAGTTTGTGAATATGTAAACTTACTTTTCTTTGCCTTATAGCCAATTACTCCAATTATTGTGAAAAAATTTAGAAATACAACAAATCCAGCACCCGGTGTTGAAAGAATATTCTATGGTAGAGCAGATGATCCAGATGTTGCATCTCACTTAACACACGGCATCAGTTCACGTCAGTCGCTTGCTGTAAGAATGTGGATCTTTTGTTTAATAATGGACCACTTAATCACATACTTAACAAATACAACTGATTTCTTCATGGTCAAGGGTAAAGGTTCATAATAAGTGACTCTTGCTGCAGTGCTTCACTGCTGCTGTAGCTTATCTGAATTCTGAGGTCCTTTTGTGGGATTTAATTAGCATGTTTGAAAAAGGAAAATGACACTTATTAAATACTTTCTACAGTGTGGACTGGATTATATATTCATTTGATATTAAAGATAGTGAGTGCTCATACTTGCACAACTTTTGCTGCTTTCTCCTTAACTGAATAAAGAGAATAAAACTTACTTAGCAACCTAGCAAGATAGCAATCATCTAAGAACATGATTGTAATGTAGTAGCATTATTATGTTTATTTCTTGATTTTGGGTTGAAAATGATATAGTGAAATGATTTAGTGATAATTTGAACGTGCCAGTCTCTCTTGTATCTATTATTCAGAAATTATTTGTGAGATACAATCAAGCAGGTGAAAAGCGTATTAGTGTGGCTTAGAGATTTGAATAATAATCATGTGATTAAACAATAAGTTATGTAAAATGCACTTTTATGATGAGTTTCATTATTTGGGCTTGAAAATTAATAACTTTCAGTTTTACAAATGAAGAAATTGAGGGCAAGAGGTGTTAAAGGCTCCAGACTACAGCTTTCCCCTACAATTTGAGACATGATGTTTTAGGATGTTGAATAGGACATTTATTAGGCCTAACCAAATGGGAAAAAAAAGAACTACTAGTTCTTCTTACCTCGTCAGAAGTTCTATACTGAATAGATTGATTTGTTTAACCTCTAATATCTATTGAGGACTCATTAACTAAATATTAACTAGAGGAAGAGTTGGAATCCTAGTGAGTTCCTTAAGCACAGATTATAGAGTGATTATATTTGGTACAACTTTATTTTTTTTCTTCTTAACCTTTCAATACATAACATTAAACAAAAAGCTAATGGTAAACCTAGGGAGGAACACCTACTTTCAAGTAACCTGAAAAATCATGGCTTTGGAGGATCAAAATAAACTTTTTGATATTTTTGAAATTTCTTATCCTTTTTTAAGTTTTTTTTCATTTCTCCTGAAGTTGATCTAACTGTACAACTAATTTCTATTAGCCCAAAACATCAAGAAAACATTTTTGCCCCAACCAAGTTCTAAACTTCAAGCACTTGTCAAGAGTCCTTTCTCTTGGTAGGTCTTCTCAGATTGCAGTACTAGTGTATATCTTAAAATATTATATTTAAATTCTGTGTTTGTGTAATTGGGAGTAGATATCAGTAAATATATTGGCCAACCAGTAGATAACATGTTTTTAATATTAAAGACCAGGAGAATTTGTTCCAAAGATTTTTTAACTATAGTCATGTTCAGGCTGTAGTTTTGATTATATTACTACTTGACTTTCTGGTATACACTAAGAACAGAAGGACTGCTATCCCAATATAAACTACTGAGTTGAAAAACATATATTAAAGGAAAGAGTTTTGCCTTACAGTATTTATTTAATTTAACTGGAGATTTAGCATAGAATTGATTATTATTGACAATATCTCACAGTACACTTTTGTTTTGCAATTTATTGAATAACTGTCTCATTTGATCACTTATTGTTCCACTGTTATTCTTGTGTGCGTGTTGAAGAGGTATCCATACTGATGTGCAACTAAATAAAACTTGCTGTATTTTCTGCCTCTGCTGTTTGTGACATCTTTAGGCAGCTATGCTGATAAATCCACCTCCTAAAACTAATTTTCAACAAAAAATACAAGACAGAAAGGAAGCAATCTACTTGAGTAATCGTGAGGCAGCCTTGGGCAGATCACATGATCAAACTCCCGTGTTACCTGCAGGCTTGGATATAACTAATACCACATTTGGAACAACGGTTATTCGTGGTAGGAAAATATATTATTAAAATATATTGTCCTTAAGTATAAGATAACATATGGTTTAATGCTTAATACATATACTCTATGCTTCCAACAATTTCAGTTTAATAGGAATTTGTTCTTCTTAAAGCAGTTATTGACATACTGGTGATGAAAATGTGCTAACATTTTCAGTATAAGGAAAAGAAAGAGGGCTAAGAGATTTATGTCACCAGTACAGCTTTTTTGTTGCACTCTGGATCTACCTTTATAGCTTTAGCTTCCTTTTCTTGACTATTCTAATAGATCTGATTGGTCAAGGATACTTCCTTGACTGATGAAGCTTTCCTTTACAGATTGGCGCAAATCGCGTGTTAACCATTTATCTCCCTGCAGCAATTATGTTTGTATGATTCTTGCCCTTGCTAATCTGCAATATTAGCATCTTCTTTAATAAAATACTGTTAAAGTACGTATGTTTCTATATATTTGTTCATTTCAGATGTATCCGGTGGAGAACTTATAAATCCACCAAAAACATATGAAGAAGTAGATGAACAAGCCAGACAAGGACATGATTTGTATATCATGTCACACAATGATTATTACGTGGGTAAGTCCAAGAACTGATAAACAGCTACATGAAAGACAGAATCACAGAATGGTTAAGGCTGGAAGGGAGCTCTAGAGATCATCTAGTCCAACCCCCCTGCTCCAGCAGGGACACCTAAAGCACAAGGCAGAAGGATAATATGAATAAGAGTAACTGTATTCATGTCTTAAAAACATAAATTCTAGTGTTGTTGTAGTAAAAAGTAATACTTTTTACCTTGAATTTCTCCATTTCTTCATGCTCTGTGACCTGCATTTACGTGAATAGACTGTTCGGGCTGGTTATCTTGCAGATCTAGACAGGAATGAAGTGACAAATATTATCCTAAAACGCAGCACATTAGTTACAGCCAGTTCTGGTTTTTGTGTGTGGGGTTGGTGGTTCTTTATTTGTTTGTTTTCCCAGTTCTATTACTTTTATTTTGACTGTGAGACTTAAATTTCTGTTCCAGTAAATTAAGGTTAGTAATAATTGCCCGTTGTAGTAATACCAATAACTTTGTAAATGTTGGACAAATGTGTAGGGAATCTGCAACACAGGTTTTTCAGTTGATCTAAGTTCTGTATAGTTGCAGTTATAGGGAAGTTAAACCATAGTACCGTATTTCTCAATACCAAATTCTGCAAGAGCAAAAAGTCCAAGTATTGATATAAATTGTGTACACTTATCATTTAATTTGACCCCTCCCCCCTCCACACACCCCATTTAACACTGGAGGCATTTTACTGGAATGCCTCCAATGTGCTCACTTTGTCTGCAATTCCTTTCCTCAAGATTATGGAAAAGCTGAAAAAGAAAGGAAAAAAAAGAGAAAAGCCGAGCAGTAAGAACATAAGTGCTGTTTTTATTTTTTAAAAAGTATTTTTAATAATAATATAAAAGACTCATGTTGCAGTGCAGCCAGAGGAAGCCTCTATAAGGAAGCAAGGAGTAATGTTTGAAAGATCAGGAAAAAAATGGAATGACATTTTTTCTTGACAACAAATATATCCTTGCAACTGACTTGCATAGACTTCTTAGGTGAAGTACTCCAGTATTTCCTTGCATATGAAACTTATTCCACTGGATTTATCTTCAGTCTTTACTTAGATGTATCAGAAGGCGCGGATGGCAGCTATACACTGCAAGTATTTTTGCCTTCACATTCGACAAGGGCATTAAACTACTTCATAATCACGGAATCCACAATTAGTTACTGTATTTAATTGAAAATGTTATTACTGAATTGCTTTGTTTCTTCATTTCTTCTTAAGAATCAAGGTAATTTATTTTAGAATTTTTTTTATCTAGACTGAAATACTTCTGTTTTCTACAGGGGAAGTAATAAATAGAAAATATGATTCACCAAATTTCAGTAGATTTCATGTTTTTGGAAAAGAAACTCCTCACTTTGAAGATGGTCGAAATGTAGCCAGATGCTTAAATTGGTTTGTGGATCTACAGTCGTGAGTTACAATAAGTAACTTTTTAACTAGTGGTGTTAATTTTCAAGAAGGGCCAAATTTGTGTTTGACCAAATTTCCTTTTCGAGGGGTTGGGGAGGGCGGTGAAGGATGGTCTTTTTTTTCCATGCAAGGAAGTTACTGTTTCCTTCTAACCTACAATAATATTGCGGAACAGTTATGTCTAAGAGTTATTTTCCAACTTTGTAGAAAGAAGGCAGCAAAAATAGTATCCAAACGAAGTGATGATTTCAAGGAAAAGTTTCAGCCTCAGGTTGGAAAAGTGCTTGATCCGTAAGTAAGCAAAGATACCTTCCAAGAACAAATTCACTCAAGCCACTTGCTGAGCCTCAAATACCCAGTTCTGTCTGGGCTTAACAATACTACTGAATGCTCAAAACTTCCACTTGGCAGCAGTTTGCTTAAGGGATTTTCTGCTTGCACTGAGTAGACAAATTTTTATAGAAGATACCACTGAGTCTGTATTGTGAAGCTGTGCTGCCAGTGAAAGGGTCTGTATCAGAACTGGTGAGATTTGCACCAATGGAAGCAGGCCCAGTGCAGCTGAGTTAATGGCCAGTGAAGGTCTGTACCGTGGATTCACAATCTATGTGTTGGGTAAATCAAAATCCATGAAAGAGGAAATCAGTTCTATGGGTTTCCAGTTAAGTGGTGCTTATACAGGCAAAAGATAGGAGAAAAAGATGAATGCTTTATTGCAGCATTAATTATTGAAAATAGTTATTTTATATAGCATTTATAAAGTAAGAAAAGGCTATATTCACCTTGGGGAAAATTTGGATGATATATATTCTTAAAAATGACAATAAATTTACTAAATCTGAGAAACTGAAGCCATATATTTCAGTAAACTATGTAAGTGCATAACCTAAGTATGTGTTTATGTGCTTTGATTAAAAAAAAATACTATTAATGTAGGTATATATTACATTGTACCTTAGAGAGGAATTATTGTAGAATATTCTGTAACGTGTTTTAGAAATTATTATTAGTTTTTTTTTTCTGTCCTTTTCAGTTAGGAAGGCTTGAAATGACTGAAATGTTTAGGCTACTGATTTAATGACTAGACTATTTTACCTGCTCTGACATTGATTTTGCTGATTTTATCTTACATTGATTATATTCTCCTATTCTCCCTTGAATAGTTCCATAGAAAAGGATCTATAATTAAAGTTGTATTACCTAGCAGCATACATTAAAATCAATTGAAATGCAGATTCTTGAAGCATCCTGACAATGCTTTACCCTCAAGGGATCAGAACAGCTTTTTAAGGTTGCAAAACCAGAGTTACAGCAATCCTGAAGTACTGTGGAGTCAAGATCCATCTTTGCTGCAAAGCAGCTTCCTGCACGTATGCAAAGACCTTCTAGTCTGAAAGGTTTATATGAGATTCCTGCAAAATTTTGTCCAGTCATAAACAACATTATTGATTTTGGGGTTTTTTTTAATCAATGTTTAACCTCACAATCTCATGTTTAAGTGGCTCTGAAGAGTTATGCCCATGGTACCTATGCAGAGTGCACTTGGATGAGAGTATTTTCCTCTCTTTCCTTGTGGTTTAGTTTATTTTGAACTAGACTTACATGTGAGCAACATGAAGCAGTGTGATTACCCAGAGTATCTGGGTTGCAAGTTCAAATGTAGCACTGTCATTATAGCATAAATACAAGGTAATTTCATTTTATTTTGTGAATTTTACACTATCCACATTCCACCTGTAATATGAAAATATTCATAAGGAGAAAGTGCACATGATAATCTTTAGGTTATATTGTGTTCTCATCTCTCTAGTTTTATCTTCTTTTAGAAGAAAAAGTAACCAGTACTCTTGATTAAGGTTTTTGATGCACTGAGCAATTTTTAAAGAGTATTGCATCTTTATATTGCTTAAATGAAGAGATTATTTATCTTAAAAATTCTAAAAAAAAACAGATCTTAATGTCAGCATTAACATTTTAATTTTCTGGTTAATAAAACAAGCCAATTTTTGCAGGTTAGTATTAGCTTTATTGCTGTTTTAATAGGCACGGTACTGTACATGATAAAGCAGAAATGGGATTACATATTAGCCAAAAATAGTTTGTTTGAAGATGTTTCAGTTGGTAATCTAATCTGATCTAGATATTCTGCTATTTCACAAGTATGTTAAAAGGACTTTTTGCACTCATTTCTGTGATATTTCATCAAAAAACAATTTAAGCAGTACATTTTTTTTCTTTCAATAACTGTAAATGTTCAAAAAATTATCTTTGTATTTTGGAATCATAGAATTCTTAAGGTTGGAAGGATTAGGTTAGGGATCATCTAGTCCAACCACACCCTCCCACACACATGGAGTCCCCTAGAGCATGGGGCACAGGGCTGTGTCCAAGCGGGTTTTGAAGACCTCCAGAGAAGGAGACTCCACAAGCTCTCTGGGAAGCCTGTTCCAGTGCTCTGGCTCCTGTGTTCCTGTGGAACTTCTGGTGCTCCAGTTTTTGGCCATTTCCTCTAGTCCTGATGGTGGCTGCTACTGAAAAGAGTCCAGCCCCATCCTCCTCACTGCCTCCCTTGAGGTATTTATACACACTGATCAGATCTCTCTTCAGCCTTCTCTTCTTCAGGCTAAACAAGCCCAGCTCTCTTCAGCATTTCCTCGAAGATGTTCCAGGCCCCAATCATCCTCATATTTAGCTCTGTTATCTTATTAACAGCAAATCTTTTAAATGAGTTTATAAAAGGGTGTTTTTCTAAAATGGCAACTTTGATGGAAACAAAGAACTAATGAACAAATTGAAGATTAAATCTTTGTATTCAGGTGAACTCCTTTGCGTATGTCTCCTGATAGTTCAGTAGAAGATCATATGTATTTTTGTAAATAATAGCATTTTTTGTCTTCTACTAACATAATTAACAAAAAAAATGTGTCTCTTGACAGTATAGCAGAAACTATGAATGTTCCTCCAGGCCATACATTTGGAATGTTACTCCGTCCAGATGAATATGGTAAGTCTTCTTGTAGGATAAAGCCTTATCTTGTTGATTTTCTGAAGCTTATTCTGAAGCAATTAGTAGTACGCAATGCATATTTTTTTAAATACTTATCTTCAGAGAAGCAAAGTACACAGCTTTAGCAGAATAACATTATTTTTTGTAGGTGTAATTTCAGAGAGTTCCTAGCGAAAAAAAACCCAAGTATCAGAATAAGGAAACTTTTTTTTTTTTTTTTTTTAAAGTATCAGTTTCTGAGCAGGAAACTCATTTTGATGTCTAAATGAAAATATTAAAGTGACTATGTAAATCAGGTATGTTTTTCATACCATGATTTGTTCTTATGTAAAAAAAAGAATAGATATTTACAAGCAATGCATAAGAAAATTAAGAAGTTCTTGAAAAAGGAAACTGCTAACAATTTTAAAGCAAAAACAACAACAACAACAAAAAATCAGTCTAAAGAATCTGAGGAGTCCTTTGAATGAGTATAGCATGATTTAAGGAAGAAAAGTTCACAGGACATTTTTGTGAATGTAATGGATTTCTGTGCATGAGTGCCCAGTTTTTCTCTGAAT
>JAUBOD010000163.1:53359-76244 GCA_032353885.1 Nothura maculosa
GTCTCCTTCTCTGGAGGTCTTCAAAACCCGCCTGGATGCCGCCCTGTGCCACCTGCTCTAGGTGTGCCCACTGGAGCAGGAAGGTTGGACCAGATGATCTCTAGAGGTCCCTTCCAAACTTGTAGATTCTGTGATTCTTGAATCTCTTTCTCATTATGACCTAACAGGATTTATTTTGCTGATTCTTTATCTTCAGTCACTATAGAAATACGCTCACCATATCATATGTTCTTCCTTAAGCTATTAGCTACACAATGGAAATATCATATTTTATTATTCTCCCTAATTTCAGTGGAAATTATAGCGATATGTGTAATTATCACTTTGTAGGATGACTGCTGGTAGGGTCATGTGGAAAATACAGGTTTCTTCGCTATTTTGTAGCAGTTTATACAAGTAGTAAGAACTTTGCCTTCCTTCAGCTGTATTTTCTTGGCTTAAAAGAGCTGCAACAGCTCTTAGCATTTCTGACAAACATCCCATTTGTTGATGTTGTTCACATCCTTAATTCTAGAGTTACAAATAGATAAATATTTTTCTGAAATTGTGAATCATTCAAAGGTTTCCCATCCTTCATTCTAGAATATATTTAATTTTAGATAGGAATATGATGATTGAGAAATATTGCAGAATATTAGCTCACCATTTGCTCTTAATGATTATTTATATATATATATATGTACAAATTTAATATTATTTAAATATTGAGAGTCTGGAAAGTCATGTTGAAAAAGTGCTTGTATCTGAAATAGAGGTTTAAATTCTACCTCTAAATACCCACTGCTGCTAGTTTTAATTGAATATAACTTTGACTGAAAAAAAAAACCCAAATTTCTGTAAAATGGCCCCTTTGTGGTTATGTCCCTTATGAAGTTAACAAAAGGTAAACATGTTGGATAAAAAGTGTTTATTTATCGGTAGGGGGCGTTCTAGGATTTCCACAATAGGAAAGAAACATCCGCTAGGCTGTTGAACTGCATTTGGTAGTATGTGAACAGCAATAACAGCCAACGCAGACTTCAAAACAGAAACAGTAGCTCTTAACTGAGCGATAAGATTGCTTACACTGCATTTTCCAGAGTGAAAAATGTCAGGTGGTACATGCATATTTCACTTCTATTGAATAATAGAGTAAATGATGTCTTTCTCTGTATCGAATTTTAAGGAGAGGGGAAAGCAATTCTTGGCTGTTTAATATTGTGAGTTCAGATTGGTCCATATATAACCTTGTTGTCTGAGAGGAATAAAATTCAATAGTTTTAAAGTACTGTAATGTGTTCACAACTGTCATACTTTCTTACCTGCTATGCATCAGAAATGCATGCTATTTGTAATATTTATAGAACTTGAGTAACAGTTGTGGATTTTACCATTCAGATTTAAGCAGGTCACATATTTTCAGTCAAGTTCAGCTACTATTAAATTAAATTCTGAACCTAGAAATGCTTCTACATATGCTACACAGATGAAGCTGAGAATATTTTTTCCTGTAATATTTAGCATGTTAGTATCTACAGTAGCCTTAATTTATACCTTGTGTGTCTTTGGGAAATATATTATTTTAACATTTGTGCAATGATAATGGAAACATGCACAATAACTTCATATTCCTTTAAAGTGAGTTTGTGATTTGACTGTGTATTAGTCATGACGAACAGGTAGTATGGCAATTAAAATGGGAAAACAACCCCTTCTCTCCCTTTTCCCTCCCCCTCCAAGAAATCAAGATATATGGAAACATTTTTCTTCTGAGAAACTCCCAAGTTTAATGGTGTTGCAATAACCAGCAATTACAGGAAAGATTTATCAGTGATTGTTAACAAAATACTTGTATCCTCTATGTTGATAAGCAGGTTTTCATCAATCAAAATATGAATGGTGTTGAGTTTTTGGTTTATTTGTTCTGTTTTGTTTTTGGTTGGTCAGTATTAAAGGAGTCAATGTAAAATTGCTTCATTTTAAAAACGTGGAAAAATTCCTTTTTAATGGTTCATCGTATTTTGCTATCTATCCTTCTGATAATAAATATGTTTTGAGTTAAACACTCATTTGTGTAATGGCTTAATAGAATATTTTCAGTAACTTGGTGTTCACTAATTAACCAGTTTGTTGCGTGAACAAATTCTGATAACATCTTTCTCTTTGTTTCTCACATTTTCTCAATGCTTAACCTTACTTCCCAGGAAAATACACTCAGTTCACTGTCTCACAATCATCTACCCCTGGGAACCAGTGCAATTCAGGAAAATGTCACGTTTCCAGTTCTTGAGCATTTCTGCTATACTGAAGCCTCATGAATCTTTCTCAGTAAAAAGAAAAAAAACAAAGTAAAACAAGTTTAGCCCCAAATCAATGGATTTCTTTTTATTTAGCAAAAGAGACAGTTTTATAATTTTCTGAATCATCTGGCAGATTTCATTTAATATACTGTAAGCCAAAGGCAATTTTTCTTGTAAAATCACAGAAATGAGGGAATTAAACCAAGTATGAAAAAACTGTGTTAAAAATGATGGTATCAATGCTAGTTGATTTGTTTGCTTGTTTTAAGTGAAGTACTAGAGACTTGCTTTCAATTTTGTTGGCCCAATTGAACCACTTTTAAAGAATCTGATATTTCAGAGGATGGACTCAGCATTTTCTGAAAGTTAGGACCTTTAAACATTCTCACAGAGTAATCAAAATCTTGTCACTCAAAAGAAGGAAACCTTTCAAGCAATGTAAGCCTTTACATTACTGTACAAGATTTCAGAGATTTAAGTTAGACTTTAGTGCTAGATTCCAGAAATTAACTTTGATATGGAAAGAAATGATTTGGAAATAAGTCCAAAATAGCTTTTGACACAATTGTTTAATGACAACAAAAATGAACCAATATCTAAATTCTCTATTTGACTGTTACTTAAATTTCTGATAAGTATAGGGGGAAAATAAAACCCAAATCCTAATGTTTAGAGCGATCAGGCGTGTTTTGAGCTTCTTTCTTCACATCATCTTCTGTTAAGGCTGGTACAATTTTAAAAATTTTGGATAAAAAGACTTTGACTTGGTTTGGATCTACCATTATGTTGAAGTGTGAATCACACACAAAGGTAAGATAATATGCTTTTCCAAGAAAAAAAACTATCTGTAGTGCTATCACTGTCAAAATGATGCCACCCTTAAAAGAAGTCTCCATAATAGCAAGAGCTCTTGCAGCTGGCACTGCTGCAGAAAATGGTAGTAATAGCAGAAATTTGCTGACAAATTGGTGCTGCATATTGGACAAGTGGACAAAGTGTTCATAGTCAGAACTTGACCATGAACAACTGGAAATCATTTGAACTACGTCCTGTACTTGTGCTGAGTGAGGAGACTTCTAAGTGAAAATGAAATTACCTAATCAAAGACCTTTCACGTATCTACTATCTTATTGTGGTGTCTAAAATTATTTCCAATGCTGTGAAATCAGTGTAACTAATTAGGTTAAATTAAAGAAATTTTGTTGCAACTAGCAATATTATTTCTCTTACAAACTCATTCTTTTGAATTGATTAACTGCCAAGCTTTCATCTCTTTGGCTTCAATCAATGTAAGTGTCTTATTCTGAACTTCTGGGTTCCTCTCTTTTTCTGAAAACTCTCATTTCTGACATCTATCCTGAAGTTACTGTTATCTCATGATGATGAAGGCTTCTCTTTCCATGTCTTCCTTCTCAAATTTTTCTGTTAGCCTTACTTTTCTTCCTCTCCTGGATTTACAATCTTACTGTCCGATTAATATTTTTCTACTAGTAAGTCTGTCATATTCCATTTTAATTGTTCTCTAAAAATATTCAAAAATCTCTGATAACATGCATCAGGTACTTTGACATCATTTTGTTCATCTTAATATCATCTCCACACTCTTTATTTTAAATAATGCCAATATCCATGAGGTTTAAGTGTCGTTATTGCCAGTGAAGCTACCTTGATATCTGGTATTTTGTTCTTTCTACCCTTCTCTGATCTCCACTTCCCTTTTACTCCTCTCTGTGCTTGTGCCTTTTGTCTAACACTGTGTCTGCTCCCACTCTCACTTTTTTTGCCTTTTCACATCGTACACAAATAGACAGTATGACACAAAACAGTCTTAGTGTGTACCAAACAAATTCCTGCCCTATATTTAGATCCTTCCCTAAAATATGCTTTTTTCCCCCTCTAGAGTGCATCTGAGCTTGCTTGTGCTTCACGTACAACAACCAGATGCTTGAAGAAGGAACAAACTTTCTGTGGATAGATACAGATAGAAGTCAAGTGAAAAATGCAGTAGTGAAATGAACTTGGAATCTGAGCAACTCTGAACATAAACTGCAGAGAGCTAGAGGATCAAAAACTATGATTATAGGTCAATTTTGAATGGCTGGATTAAGTCTGTTCCAAGTTAAAGGCAGCTACCTCTTGCAGATGTTTCTTCTTGCAGTTTTCAAGTGCACTTAAATTCCCAAATGAGGAAATGTATGGCATGGCATAAATGAGGCAAAGCACCTACTTCAAAAGTGCTAAGAAACCACTAATTGGCTTAGTGTATTTTACCGCTCTTGAATGCAATCTGCCTATATGATTACTATTAATTGTGTGATGTCAAAATAGATGTGACACCCTGAAAAGGTTGCCAAATTCTGACACTGTATCCCTTGGGCAGCTTTTAAAGTGCAGCATATTTATGGAAGCCAGGCATTTTGAAAATTTGTAAAGATATGTTTATGTCTTTCTGTATAGCATGAAACTTCAAAATAATTCTATCATGCCAATGTTGATGTTATGACTGGTGTATACTAACAAGAAAACACGAGGAAAAAAAATAGGCTGATGTTGCATATGATAAAATGAAGACAAATAACATCTGTAATTTATAATAAAATAGTATACTTGAAATTTCCACAATTCCACAATATTTTCTTCTTGCTGCCTGGGATAGTGTGTATGTCTGTATGTGTATGCATATATACTTCTGTGTTTGTATGTATGCAAAGGTTGATGAATACTTCAGGCACTTTGGTATATGTTGTTATGTCTGATACTTGCTGCTTCCGTCAACTTCAGCCTTTGAAATCGAAGTAGGACGATGGAGAAATGATTCTTCTATTGCTCAGAATTCCTGACTGATAATTCTCTATCTAGCTCTGCCAGTATGGTAAGGATAATTTATAGTAATTCATTCTATGGGTTGTGAGAATTCTGCCATTGGCACTGATTTCTACCTGTAATATCACATTTATATGTATAAATCAGGAAAAAAAACTTTGCAAAGTTATAGAGTGGATAATAACGGAAGGAGAAACAGGCTCTATGCATAGATTGAAATAAGTATTTGTATAACCAGCATAATTGACATTGAGCTGAAACCTGAGGTAATATCATTTTAAATATATATGGACTTACAGATGAGTCAGGAACTTAGCCACAGATGACAGTGAATGCCGTGTTTCTTCCTACCTCCCATGGCTTTTGGACTTCGCACAATGATGAGACACAATTGTCTCATCATTGATGTGTTGGTAAAATGTTTGGCTACCGAAGTTAGATGCTAAAATAATGAAGTAACGGAGATTGTGTTTTTGTACTGATTGTTGGAGTGAATAATGCTGCATTGTTTTGGGGGTCATCAAGCTACATGAAGCATGATGCTTTGGTTGTTCCTTCTTTGTGAAGAATGTGATTTATCTATCTTAACTGTCTGATAGTATAATGTATATTTGCATGTGACCTGGTAGTCAGTAAAAAGTGAATAAGCCAGAGATTTGTGTTTGTATCACAAAGAAGGAGGAGTAAATGAATATTTTTCAGAATGATTTGATGTTAATTTCCCCAATGGAGGGACAGAAAATAGAAATTCAAGAAATTCAATAAGTTACTCTTTTTGGTTTCTTCTCCATTAAAATGCTTTTACGCAACAACTACTGTTGACATCTCAGCATGGCATTTCTTTTAGATTTTAACTACCCAAAGACAACTAGACAGCATCAACAGAGGCAAAGGGTTAAGATTAGCATTAACCCACATCTGCAACTGCTCTTAAACAACAATAAGAAGCTATTTCTAAATCAGTTTCTTTAATACTCGTTTTGTTCCACATGTAAACACAATGCAGTTGCTTGACTTTTAAAGAAAGACACTTAAATTTATAGACTAGTTGCATAACTTAATGCTATGTCTAGCCAGCTTGATTATTTCTATAGTCTTCTTTATTTACTTTCACTGTGTGTCAATTCAAATAAGTTCTTTTTTTTGTATTTTAATTACTTTCTCATTCACTAAATTGATAGGTAATATGAAAAAGCCAGGAAATATGTTCTCTGTAAGTATACTTTGTATGTATTCATTAACAAAGTTATTGCTAAATATTTGTCATTCTAAAAGAAAAACCAAATTTCATTTACTATGCTCTTCCCTTCAGTTTTAAACCTTAACAATTTATGGGTAAGAGAATAACCCCTTTAAAACAAGCGGAAAATATTTAATAGCTCAAGTATACTAGCATGTTCAATAACTAGGTCAAAAAAACAATAGTCATCATTCAAACTTCACAAATATGGGAAATTTAGAAAAAAGGCTTTTTAATGAAAAAGAAATTAATAATTTTCACCATAATCTTGTGTAATAAAATTCTGATATTTATTGTAAATTTTATCAAATTAAACATTTTTATATTCATAAATACACAACATTCTCAGAAAAAAAAAACAACTGGACTCAAAGGACATTTGGTGGAAATTGTTTCAGACTCATATTTTTCTCTTCTTTTTTTTGAGCTCTCCCCTCTCTATTTTTGACAGGTATATATACCTGAATTACACTAGAAAGCTATGTCAGAGTGTGAATGTCTCGCCCCTAGGCAGAAAGGAAAGGTCTTTCACCTGGGGAAGAGTCACAGCTGTTTGCATTAACAAATTGTTTGCATTAACAGCTGATTTGCATCTATTGCATAGAGCTCAGAAGGGAAAAGGAATAAAAGAAAAATGCCTTTTTTCTTTTTCCCTTCATCTCTACTATATTGTTTTTTTCACTATATAATTTAGTTCAGATCTCATTCAGCTGTTATTTTGGTAGCGAAAGGGTGGAGAGCAGAGTACCCTTTATATATGTCATGGCAGAATCAGCTTTCTGTTAGATTGCTGCTTTTTCTATTTTGTATTTGAGTATAGGCTAATAGTGTAATAAATTCACCTTGAGACATTATGAAAAGAAGTATGTTATGATATTTTTCAGTCTTGTTAGTTCTTCTGTTATATATGTAGTTGTGTTCTTTTGTTCAACCCATAGTTCTGGAGTTAAGTGGAAAAAAAACTTATTTCTGATTTTTTTTCCTGTTAGAAAACAAAAGAATGCATTTCTTTTCCTCATGGCTTCAAAGAAACACTTGAAAATGTGTCCAGAGTATATTAGGTAAATATAGAATATAGCTCATTTTCATAATTTTTAGTTATAGTTGGTTGCTGTTTTTAAAATATGCTGCTGTATTTTTCAAATTGGGCAAATCATAACCTTTGAATCTGCGATATACAAGTGAATCTAGGACTTACAATGCAAGGATAGAGTATACCTGTTTTTTTATTTTGTTTCTCCTTTCCTACTGGGACTTAAGAAAGTTCCCTAAAACACGAAGTTTCCTAAAGCAAATCCAAGCATATTTTCTCAAAATTTGTTTGTTTTCCTATTCAGGACTTTTGGTTATGTATCACGAATGTATCTGAAGCTCATCTCGGTGTGCTTGACCCTCTGCTACCTCACTCCACTCTTCATACTGTAGAGCATATTGCCATCTGAGTTTAACAAGATTTATTTATCTCCCTTATATTTTCATGTATACAAGTTATTGTATTTGTGATGGACCTTCTGTACCTAAAACAAAGTTACTATGTTATCATTTGGTTTTGCTTATTGAGAGAAGTTACAGCACGGTAAGATAATATGAATTTGCAGTACTAAGTTTTTGCTCTATTTCCCTCTGTAGATTTTGCTAATATGTGTAAACAAAATATAGCTCTTTTGTTTGTATAGCTATCCTGTCTGTGGTGCAAGCAGCCTTTCTACCTTTTCCTCTTATTAGGCAGTAGATTAAATTTGTCAATTAAATGCACAATGTAGGATAACTTCAGTATCCTCCTCCACCAAATCCCCTGTCTAGTAAAGATCTGAATGGCTTGATGGAAGATGGAGCCTAATACCATGGGTAACACTTCTGGACCTATCTGTCATTCTAAGATGAAAAAGAAATCTGGTAGTCATATATGTTAAATTAGATATGTGAAAACTCCTAGATTACAAATATTGTGTACTTCATTGCTGTCCAAGTCAGGAATTTCATTATGCTCACAGTAATGCTGGTTATAAAGAAGCTCTGAACTAGGTTAAGTCAATTGATTTAAGAAAGTGATTTTAGCTAGGTTTAAAGATTAGCCATGATCTCATCTCTTCAACAAAAGTGTGAAAAGTGTGATATTGTGGCTTGTTTGGTGTAAAATTGTACAATATTGCTGTTTTCAGTGGTATCCTGGATATAATACTCAGATGTACAAAACAGTAATTATTCCTGACTTCCAGTGATCCAGAGAAGTTGAGATTACATGAGAACTCATTATTTAGTACCTCTGAGATTAATGTCTGGACCCCATATGTTTAGGAGGGTTTGAGTACAAATCTTTCAGCTTAATAAAATGGACTCTGATTCTTGAGCTGAATGGCCACATAGTCATAAATGGTTGACAGCATTCAAATTGGGAAAACAGCCTATTATGAATAAATGTATATATAACAGAAGGTGCTTGATGTTTTTTAACACAAATGAATAAAAGGAATATTAATGAATAAATGAATAATGAATAAAATGGAGTATTCTCTAATTATTTGAGTTTTGTCCTTATAACACCAGATGCTTCTTCCCAAGGTTAAATGTTTTGGCTAATGTCACTAACCACTTCAGGTGTGAAACCTGCATGTCCTGGATACTTTTCTCTCTTTTGATGTACAGACTGATGTAGGATTGCTATTGGCTTCTCTACATAAGAAGATTCTAACAAAATCAGTTCTTATAAACAGCAGCAATTTTGATAAAATATATTTTATATTCCGATTTTGAATTTTGCTCTTAAGAAAAGGATTACAAATATGTTCTCGCTGTTCATTTTGTTTGAGTGAATTCTCATCTTGGTTTTTGCTTGTTAGTTCTTATTTGCTGCTTCAAAGAAAAAGTGAAGTCATTGTACTGTGGTAAAGCTTGTGATTTGGCAGTTCTTTTTTTTCCCACAAGACAGAAGAGAATAGGGTTATAGAGGTTATTGTCTTTTCTTTGAACATAATTACACAAGAAAGGCAGCTGAAAATCATTGTTTTGTACAGCAAAGTGAAGCAGTCAGGACTGCTTCAGCTTGTCCATCAAGGAATAATCTCTGTATCCTGTCTACAGGTCCTATTAGTCATGCACACTGGCTCTCAAACCTCTGGGCTATGTTTTTGTGCCCATATTCAACACCTAGTGGGCCATCCCTAAGTTTTAAATACATTTTCCTTCTGAATGATGTTGGTGAACTTTGTCTACTTCTTTTATTTTTTCCCTCCTAGAACTTATGTGTCTCTTACAAATTAGCTTTGATACATCTAAGTGCAGTCTACTAAATCTAAGCTAGCAAAAGGCATTGCTTTGTCAAAATAGAGGGGCTACATGGATAAAAAGCGTTATTGTTTGCGTCAGAGCTAAACACAGATGCTTAAATGTGGTTGCGAGGTGTGCTTTTCTTCATGCTGTTAGATGGCTCTTGGATAGTTCAGTAGCCATCTTTTAAAACAGTAGCTACATACCTAACATTTCTTGAGTTATTTATCTTTGTATCATAGTGTGGAGTCAAAGATGCTACTGTTTTTTCTAAAACTCCCAATATTCTCCCAATAACTTGTGTAAGGTCACATGAAGTAGTGGGTGATAAAGTGAGGAGCTTCTTCTGGGGGGTTCTGTTTTACAGCTTAGAGGCTAAGTTGTTAAGATATAATAATATTTTTGATTGAAGAAAAGAAAATAACTAACAAACCCAGTACTGAAACTGTACTGTTCCTGTACAACAGAAATTAAAGTGTGGTTGAAAAATACTGAGAAACTTCCCTGGTCTGTGCTGCAACAGGTTGCTCATCTTATAATGGCATATGTTATAGAAAACTTAACAAATATGTGTGGTGTTTTCAAGATAATCAATCAGTTATTCTCTGAGCCACTGAAATCATTCCTCTTTTACTATTTTCTTCTTTCCTTCTCAAGATTGGGTCAGTAATGAAGCAATGAATTAATCTGGTTACAAATCCTTTGGCTCCCCTGACAAGCTCAAAAATCATAAGAACGATGAAATGTGGATGTCAGGAACAGAATTCACTTGGATTAAAATTAAACCATTAAGTTATCATTGTAAATAACTTCCCTAAATCTTAAATATATTAGTCAAAAATATGTTGTCTCCTTGTTTGCTTTGTTAAGCTAACAATAACTTTATTTCCTTTTTTTTAATGTTCCTTGTTTTTTTTTTAAAAAAAAGTTTTTCAAAATAAAATGGAAGTACTTTTGATTGTACTTTTTTTTTAACCAAAGGCAGATACACTGAATTCTTTTTATCTTTGTCAAACAATTTGTAAAGGATCATAAAATTCCAACTATCATTTCAATTAGTTCAAATTCAGTGTAAAATTATTACACTGAATGAGTCTCTGGCTAATATATTATAAGTGCTGATGGCTGAGGCCTGTTCTTTTTTGACTCCTAGTATGAGCCAATAACACAATAGCTGAATTTATCAATTTGTTGTATCTTGAAATATTCATATTTTCATTCTTTAGTTGAAAGAGGTAACAGATGTTAATGTCAAAACTAAATTTTATAGAGTAGAACTATGGAAAGTTTTCAATCATTGCTATTAAAACCTTTTAAAATGTTTATAGATAAAAAAATACTACAAAATTGCAAAAAAATAACATTAGTTTTGATTTTCTTTTAATAAAAAAAAAAAGTCAAATTCCAGAAAATAGAAGAAAAGCAAAAAGCTAAAGTCTCCTCAGTAGGGAAATAAAATAGACAAAATAACCTAGGTAACTAGGGCTGGTTGCCTGGACACTGACAGCGGGCAAGCTGTGTGTGTATGGAATGCAATCAGCCTGCAATGCTTAGCAGAGCAAATGCTGATCAGCGCGCTACTATGGAAAGCAGCTTGCCTGTTGTTATCTTCTTTTGAATTAGAGTGAAAATGTTACTTGACAATTTACTCTTAGATTTACTCATGACATTGCACTTAGAGGCAATGTGAGTCTCTTCCTTAAGGCAAGCTCTAGGTAGCCAGTTAGTATGTACGTTAAAAGAAGCTGAGCTGATTGGAATTTAATTGTAAATGTAGAATCATTCAGTTACAAGGATATTTTTAAATGGAGTTCTCTGGAATTAAAATTAAATTCTCTTTTTTTAAAGTTATATTGAAGTGGGAGAAAGCATAAAATCATTGCTGTCTTAAAGGGAAGAAAGGACAAACTGAATGTGCTTAGGAAAAGGAAGATGTTGAATTACTTCAATGCTGCGAGGCTGAGGAATGTAGTGTATGTGTAATCTAATAGCCGTTGTGTAAGAAAACATATTTGGAGATTAAATAGATGTGCTACATTGGCATAAAGGTTAAAAATGCATATAAATGTGTTCATAAAAACATAAGGGGCAAATATCTCAATTTTTTTTTCCTAGAGTGTTGTAGGTAAATGCTATCAGTATTTTATTACCTGATGGATTGCATTTTGCTTTTCCCCTCATCAATTCCATTTCCATAGTGGCAGGGAAAAACCCAAATCACTAGTATTATTTAGAATAGCCATACTCAATAGGCTACTTTTACTAATAACAGTTAAATATTCACACAAAACATTAATTTAGTTCACTTGCACGTTTTCTCATAGTTTATTTTTTTGAGCAAAACGTGGAAGAACAGCCCCTGCTGAACCTTCAGAAACAGCAGGCTGTGTTTGTGCACCACTGGCTTCTACGGAAGTGCCTGGAGAGTTTAGTGTTACAGCAGCAGCATAAATATTTCTGCAGCTTTGTCTGCTGGGAAGACTGGGTTGTACAACCTGTTGATGCTGGCATATGCTGTTGGCTTCATATAGATCCAGCAGAATTCTGCGGTCCTTATGTCTCGTGGTTGTGTAATTTCCAGAGTTTTTCATTCCTTGAGAAATTTTCACACAATGCCTTCTCAGAACTAACTGCTTTCCTATTTGGCATTATGATTTCTGACAGCTGTTCCTCTGTCTGATTCTTTGGATACCTATAGAACCTCTCCAGAGAGACTTACACAGAAGGGGAATTTATGTCACAAATTTTGTTGCAAGAGAACAACAAATAATTTTTTCTTTCCTCTTTTTTTTTTCCCTCTGTATCTTAATTTTTAAGAAAAATGTATTTGTTTTGAACTTTTATCCACAGCAGTAAATCACAACTCTCAGAACCTGTATTAACTAATAAAATTGATTAAGGTTTTTTTTTTTTTAACTCCCCTGTCTTTAAGATTACTTGTTGTTCAGTGTATTGCAGAGATGATATGAATTGCAACAGGTCCTTTAAGAACCCTACAGTATTGGAGATTCCTTTGGAAGGACTTTAATCCAGCTACATATTGATTTGGGAAAGTATATCTTAACCTTTAAAGTGTGGGGGAAGGGAGAGTTCCATAGTTTTGTCCTGAAAATGAAATAAACAGGACTTTAATAAAGCTCATAGCCTAAGGTTAAGCAAAACTGAGAAATCATAGTGTGTCTATCACTTTTTTTTTTTAGTACTTATATTGTTGGTACCATTTAAAAATCAAGCTACACTTTTAAAGTAGGAGGACAAAATTCAACTTCACAAGAAAGTCTCCTAGCTTGTGTTCACATATTTGGTACCTACAAGTATAAACTTTTAGAATAAAATAAATATTAACTCTGTGTCTTTTAGTACTGTGGATTTTGACAGTTCCTGGATAGTAGCAATACGTGTCTTTGCAAGACCAGTTTCTCTGCTTCTCACTGTGGAAGGATTATTAAAATTTCTTTGGAGTTTCAGCTTGGTGGAACACTGAGGTAAAGCTCCTGAAGATCCAAGATCCAAAATTTTTTGAATCATCTCAGGAATGTGACCATGGAAGGAGGCTCTATGACTGAGCTTTGGTGATTAGATCATAATTTGGAAAGAGGTTTATGTTGCATTTTGGGTCAAAAAAGTATTTTATATGGGGCAGAAGCAAGTACAAAGGGAACATGAGGCCTATTTAGATTTCCCAAATCTTCTGCTGTACTACTTCAGCTTTGGTTGGCTCCAAAAGTTTAATACCACTTTCTATTAAAAAAAACAGCATTCCATTCAGAAAGACCTTCAAAACAAAAACAACTACCCAGACTCTGTGAAGTTCAGAGCCTTGAAATTATACTTTTGAGGAGGAGGAAAAAAAAAGTATATTTCCTTGTAATTTTTGCCAAATAACAGCAGAAATTTGCATATACAAAACTTAGGAAACTCTGAGATCTAGTTTATATAGTTAAATTTGTGCTTAGAGATGCAAAAACTTTCCAAGTATTGAGGTCATGATAGATATCACTTGCTTCCACCTCAGTGAAAGGGCAAAAAA
The DNA here is from genome assembly GCA_032353885.1 of Nothura maculosa. Taxonomy (NCBI): domain Eukaryota; kingdom Metazoa; phylum Chordata; class Aves; order Tinamiformes; family Tinamidae; genus Nothura; species Nothura maculosa. The sequence goes on from JAUBOD010000163.1 coordinate 66,999, forward strand.
TTATTTTGCAGAGAAAGAAATTCAATTTTGCAAACCTGTATGCTTAGTGAAACTGTTGTCTCATTGTGTGAAAAATTTCCTGGGCATAAATTACCTGCAAGTTCTTCCAGTGTACGTGGGCTATTTTATTTTTAATTTTGTTCCAAATTCGCCATCTCTTCTCAAAATTGGTTTTTGAATGATTATTACTTGCAGACTGCCAAATAATGATAATCCATCAAAAGCCATATGAGAAAGGTTAGTGGTAACCTAAATGAGACTGCCTCCAAAAAGTCACTTCAAAGTCTATAGTAGCTGATGCATTTTGGGATCAGATTCTCAGTCTACTGTGGAATGAGCAAAACTTCATGGATTGTAGTAAGTGTATTTCCTTTTCAGAATCTATTAAAACCTTTGGTATTTTCAGTAAAGTGTTTGTAAAAATAAGGTCAAGTATAGGAAACTGAAATCCTGTCTAGAAACCAAACCCACCTGACTTTTGTTTTGTGATAAGTAGCAAGAAAAGAAGCAGCAGAAAACCAAGAATATAATTCAATCAGAGAGGTAGAAATATTATTAGGTAAAAAAAAATAAAAATTAAAATGACTTTGGGATATATGCTGCCTGAAAAAGGGCCTGAAAGTAAGAGAAATTATTCCATATTGTTTTGCTGGGTTTTATTTGTTTGTTTATTTTTTCCCCTCTCTCTCCTCTTTCTCCTAAATATGGTGGAACTGATATTCACATGTATAATTCTATGAATAAAACAAACATTTTTTTCCTGGAGAGAGGTGTTAGGCAGGAAGGATTTTTTTTTCTGAAAACAGTAAAAATAAATTTATGCAGCTCTTGAATATATTAGCTGTGGCTGAGTTTTTCCAAAAATATTGAAGTAAAAAAGGTAAATGAAATATTTTTATGTTGCACTTCACAGAACTAAAAGTTACATTTAGATATTAGATGCATTGTATATTCATATTTGTTCTGCAAATAATATCAATAAATGCCTTTGAGCATTAATCTTTTAAGCTTTCCTAGAGAATAGTGCAGTTTATTTATGCATTTGTGAGAGATGGAGCGAGAACGCGAAACTAAGTGAAAGAGATCTCAGGAGAGTCATCTTAAAATTATAGAGCAGCTTTCAGGAAGAAATGAACATCATGAGACATGGTATAACGCACCTTAAAAATACTTTTGTCTTTAAAATGTAAAGTGTAGGTAGGCAACTGCAAAAATTAAATATTTGTTTTACCAAAAATATATTCTTCCTCCGTGATGTTTTCCCAGTGCCACTGATGTGAAATGTTAGGGATTCCTGTAGTGTGACTTAACTTCATATCAATGCACCTTTACTTAATGATATAATTAATATCTCAATACAAATTTTTATAAACTGCTGATACTGGTTAGCAAAACACTTTACAGGGATAGGTATAACAAGAAACCATTTGGGCACCTGAAAAGGATGCTAATCTCTGGAAAAGTTCTGTAGGTTTTGGAATATGATATCTAGGACAAAGTTTAAGTGGGCCTAAGACTTCAGTGCATAAATCTTGCCAAATTATTCTGTTTCTCCTGAAAATCTCAACATCCAGGACTTTAAAGAATGTATTAATTATACAAGATCACTATATTTACAGTAGCCATACAGTATTTATAGACTGTGACATAAAGATTAGGATGATAATACCTTTATGTCCAGAGAGAAATATTCATAATTTCAAATTTTCAAATAGCTATGTAAGTAAAAATATGTTGTTAGAGCTGTAAGATATCTTTATGCCATTAGCGTCAGGCTTGGGGACTTCATTGCTAAATCCAGGAGTAAACTGCAGTAGTGCATGGAAGCAGCTGTGCACTTGTTCCCGTGTTCAGACAGGTCTGCCTCTTCATAGCAGCAGAATATTTGCATTATGCTGAGCTGTGCTGGACGAAGACCTATCGCTTGGTTCATGCATATTTTGAGAGCTTCCAGTCAAGGTCAGAACAATGCTGATGCAAAATCTCTACTTCTGCAGGGAGCCAAAAAAAAAAAAAATCAGAGTAAACATGGCACATCAGACATGCTAAGTATCTGAGGGACTGTGTATACCTTTTCTTTGCATTTTATTAACATAGCAGATGGAGTGCTATTCTGTGACTGAGCCAGGCTTGACTGTTTAGGCTAATGCCAATCATTATTTAAGGAGATGGAAACATAACGAGCTATTCCTGGTACAATAAGCTGTGCTTGGCTCACCTAATCATAGAGAAACCTCTATGGATTCCCTTTCACTACCAAGTCCCCAGGGCCTCACTGCCACAGGGAAGGTTATGGTTCATTAGCCGAGTCTGTCACCTACAAAGCTTCTTGTGCCTATTGGAAGGGAGCCACAGCAGCTGCAGCATCAGTTCCTGGCTTTTGCTCCCTCACCCCTTCTCACCTATGCCCACAATAAAAGACAACACAGCACATTTTGATGCCAGGCTCCAGTGCCAGCAGCTACCGTGACAGGTGACAGTTTGTGGAGGGTGACAGTCACAACCAGCAGACCAAATGGGAGCTGTTACTTGCCAACAGCTGTTCTGTGAGGCAGGAGAGGCAATTGGCAGGCACTGCACAATAGATTACAGAATTACCATAGCCTGCAGACCCATTGAAAATGGACTTGTGCTACTTTGCAAAAAGAAAAAAAAGTCATTTGCAGGCAAACCTCTGTCTTTTTCAAGTACCATTAAAAAGATTAGCGATTTCATACTTCTGGTTCTTATGAAAAGTGTCCAAATTCAGCAGACCTTTACTCTCTTTTTTTTTTTTTTGCAAGCTAGACTTTAACTGTAAGCATAAATAATATTTTGTTCCATGTGGGCATCAGAAACATGGTGTAAATTTGAATTATAAGCCTTCATGGAAAGCAGTTAACCGGAATATAAATCTCCTGCAAGCAAGACGTTTAAGTGTGAAACATCTACAGAATATCAACTGCCTTTCCCCAAAAAACACTTAAATAAACATGTATTATTCAGTTTAGATAACTAAAATAATGAGGTGGGGGGCAAAGGAGGGAAAGAGGAAGAATTTCCCAGGAGAGGGGAAATATCAAGGAGGTGATTCATATCTAAATGACACAGAGGTAGATAAAACCTCTGCTTTTAAAACCTGTTACTGGAACAGAGGGGTTCCAGTAGCTCAAGTCTTAAACAAATTCCAGAGGCCAAAAGCATTGCTAAGATAAATGTGAAAGCTTTGTGGCATTCAGTTAAGTTATCACTTCTTATGTTCAGAGCAAATTTAACTCTTAGAATATGGAGGTAATGTTCTGTTATCCTCAGCAGGATGTATTAATCATGCTGAGGAAGTAGTATGGTTACATTTGATGCTAGACAAAATGGAATAGGCAAAGACTACATTGATTTTATGAGGAATGCTCATCAGCTCCGTAAACTCATTCAGTAGCATGGAAGTATGCATATTCAATAATACATAGAATGGACAGATAAAGGGATGAGGAAAAGGAGCAAATTGTTCTCAGTAACCTCTGCCTATATCAAACTATCTTTTTGAAATCCTATAATTTGAATTGCTGACAACAAAGACTAAAAAAATAATCCTTGCCTTTTGTTGGATGCTTCAGAACTTGTACAGACGATAAAGCAAAGAACCAAACACACAAAAATGCAAAATAGATATCTTCTGTGTACTGACATTCATTTCCATGCATTAGAATGGCTTTAAACATCCGTTTGCTGAGGATTTCAAATGACATTATGTGAGGTTTCATGTCTTCGTAAAAAGAGAAAAGAAAAAACCCTAAGATTATCTTTACGTGTAACCTTAACCTTTACATTTATCACTTTTGTCCAAGATCAACTCAGTGTTGTCCTTATGAGAGGTAAAGACTCCGGGGCTTCTAAAGAACAATTTTGAAATTCTGTGTGTTCAGGCCATAAAAATTCTTCTTTTACTGCATCGGAATTACATGTGCTTAGAGGTTAAACCATGCTTTTTCAATGAGAATGATCTAATGAATTTTAATAACATGCTGAAGCAGAATATAGTTAGATAGTAACAAAATTATCTACGCAGTAGACTTACACTCTAAATATTTTTCTTCTAACTGGGAATATGGCTATTCTTTTTCCTGATATGGCTTTCTGCCTCATCTGAGGTGATGTTTCCTGTACTTAAATTCGGAAAGTTTTAATCCACACTTCATTTATTAAAAATGGAGTTGGGTGTTGAAACTGATCGTTGAAACATGACATTGACTCATAAATACATTTATAATTAAAGTGATTTTTATCTGACTTCTGACTTTTTTATTTAATCTGCATAGAATGTAAGAGACTGAACAGGGAGGAAAGACATCTGGGATTTCGGAGACAGCTTCATGGAACGGGCAAGTATTTTACATTCATATAATCTTATAATGCTTAAGGGACCTCAGAGGTCATCTAGTCCAACCCCTCTGCTCTTTCAGGGTCACCAGGAGCACATGGCACAGGGCTGCATCCAAGTGGGTTTTAAAGATCTTCAGAGAAGGAAATTCCTCAACCTCCCTGGGCAGCCTATTCCAGGGCTCTGTCACCCTCACTGTTAAGAAATGTGTTCTTAAGTTCTTGAGAAACTTCTGATGCTTCAGTTTGTGGCCATTTCCTCTAGTCCTGTCACTAGCCACCACTGCAAAAAGGATGGTCCTATCCTTCTCATTCCCTCCCGTGAGGTATTTGTAGACACTGATCAGGTCTCCCCTCAGCTAAAAGAGAAGGAAATCAAAAATAAAAGAAAATCTTTGCAGTTTCTCAGGCTTTATTTTACCTGTTGCTTTTACAACTTCTAATAAACTGTAGGGATTTGTTGAGATTTGTAATAGAGAGACCAGACATTGCTTTGCAAGAAAAAATAAATGGTAGTCTCTCTCATAGGATAAGTTATACGAATCTGGTAACTCTCAGAATAAACATCAATAACTCAATTTATGCCACACATTCCTAAGTTAAATGTATTTAACAGCTTACCAGGTCTACCATGCATGTTCATTATTTTTCATAGCATCTCTTGATTAAAACAGCATGATTGGTTCAACAAATGTATTAGCATTACTTTGGGTTAAACAGCAGTTCAGCAAATGTAGATAGTTCCTACTGATAACATCTAAACAATTTCTTTTACCTTTCCATGAAGATAGGACAGCAGAGTGGGTGAGGACAAATATTTAAATGCCTTTATAAAAATACAAAATAAAACAAACAAAAAAATGAACCACCTCAGCATACAATTTCTAGCAAAGTTTATTATAATTTAATTGGAAGTTTATTAAAATGCATGCTGTTAAACCACATGCAGTACTAACAGGGGTTAGTACTCCTAAATCTAACTGACAGGGGTCAGCTAGAGGAATACCTAAGAGTTAAAGACTTAAGCAATAAATTGGGGAAAAAATAACTGTGGTGCTCATAACACTTTAAAGAATCTATTTGTTCCATTTTGAAGCTAGTTTTCTAAATAACTACATAAATATATATATTTTCTGTGAGCATTTGATAGGCTGAGGAAGTCTTACAAAAACAACGAAGGACCTGTGCATAGCCCTGGATCAGCTGCACTCTAGACAAAGTTTGAGGCTTTGAATCTGTAGCATGCTTACTCTTTGGAAAAAATAATCGGACAATTATAGCAAAAATATACTTGGCTAAATTTGGATTTAAATTTAGGACTTCCATATTAATCTGACAAAGCCATGGAAGTCATGCAATGGACATAAGTGACTTAACGAAAGACTGAGACTCTCTGAACAACATAGTTTCTTGTTCTTTTCCTGATCACATTTTGTTCATATATATAGTCACAGTCAAAGTTCAGAATTTATCTTATCTATTTGCTGGCCTATGTAATCTAGACTTGATTTTTCAGTCATCTGCTGTTGTTTTGCCTCCTTTGATAATGCTCGTTCTTCCCTACCTGTTATACTAGGCTATTCTGTCACCACCACTCTATTAGCATCTGACAGTAATTTGCTCATTTTAGAATGCTTGAGCTGCAGGACATAACACTAATAAGAAACAATGACCTTAAATAATGACCTCCCCAAGCCCCTGTCCCACTTGTGTGTGTGTCTGTGTGACTTCACACCTAAATTGGTATCTCTGTCACAAATCCAGGCTCTGTATGTGAGAGATGATCAAAACCACCATAATCCTCGTCTAAAGATGAGACAGACTATTTTCATGTTCACCCCTGATCTTTTTGTAAGTGGCCATATTTTTGACAGTTTTCCTCTCATTAAGTAGCTTTGCAAGCTAAAGGTTGTCAGAATAAGTAGGACAGTAGTTTGTGACACCATTTTGATGGGGTTTTCTGACTTGAATGTCATTTTTTAAAGCACTGGCACTCGTACTTATGTTATCTTTGGCTGTTAGTCACTCTGAACCAGGTGCTGCAAATTTCCATGGTAAAAGGAATGCAGTGGGGGAGGAAAGACTGCTAATTCAATTTCTTAGCAGTGTATACATGTTTGGGGCAATACTGGGCATTATTTTCATATTCTAGGGCTTTAGTGATGACTGGGTCACATAAGCTCAGTATGAGCTGCTGAAGGAGGAGAACGCTTGAGGGACAGAAAGGATTTATCTATGCCTAAACTTATTCAAGAGAAGGGTATAACTAGATCAATTCCCAGAACTTGTTTTATTTCTTAAAAAATAGATCTCATAAAGTTTAGCAAAATTCAGTTTGTGTTCAGTCAGATCAGTGAGTTACCTTAATCAGAAGTCTCTGAGTCATGATTTTCTTTAGGACTGCACCACATTCAGTAGCTGTGTGTATATATAATAAGCACATGAAATACTCCTACTTATATAAACTGTAAAATCAAATGGTTTTGGACCTGTTGTGGACTAAAACAACTTCTGGGAGTTTTAATAAAATGAAAAGTCTAGATTCAAGTTGTGCTGTGGTCATAGTGGTGCCTGTACTCTTCCTTTTAACTAGTACTGAGGACAGTCAGAACTAGGAACAAGTTTGGTTCACATCATCTTCTTGACTGGGTCAGAACATTGAAATGTCAGCTTATTCATTTAAGCTGGAACTTTTTTCTTCCTGGATTTGATAAATATTTGATATGCAGTAGAACTAGAGCTAGGTCAACATGTGTTGTTTCTTGGCAAGAATATGTGCCTGAGAAGAAAGAAGTCTGGATTAATTTCCCATTTAATTCAGTGAATTTTCTAAATGCTGATTAAAAGGATATTAGAAATAACCTTCATGTCATTGCATTTCCATTCAGCTAAAATTATTCTTGATCTGAACCTGACAATTGCTCTTGCAAATAATTCTGAATGTTTGTGTATTTTGTAGGATAAACTATTTGCCTTTTTTTTTCTATTTTATAACATCCCAATGTAGAATCCTAACAATTATTTAAAGTCCCGTAAAGACTAGATATTCCTCAACTGTGACAAGAGTTATACCTGAGATTTCATACTGATATCAGTGTCAAAATGAAAATAGTTAACTTGTTGGTTTTATAACTTTCGGATATTTCATGCTGTAGTCATGTAGTCATTAAAAGAGAGATCTTTTAATATATATGTTATTAAAGCAGTTTGCAAGCAGAATCAAATCCCATTTATGATTTTCATTTTGTATTGCAGAAATTTATTATATTTCGATAAAGCTCTAGGATACACTGAAATGTAATATTATTATATAACCACATAGATTCAGGTATCAATGCTACCTTATTACCTACTATTTCCAAAAATATACTTCTGGTGAAAATACCCTACTGGAAGAAAATGAACAATAATTTGTAATAATGTCTCAGGATTGCATAGCTGTGCAAAAACTCTTGAACATAAGCTAACAACTCCTTAATTAGTTAGAATTTGACCTTCCAAAGCACTTAAACCAAGTTTAATGCTAGGTACACTGTGCATATTCTGTAGTCTCTGTTGGCTATTTTAATTGTAATTGAAAATTGCACACTTTAAAGCTCTTTGTCTGCTTTCTGTTATGCATGGATAGGCTTCTTTGTGGCAGAGCTGCTTGACACACAGGATTCAGAAGAGCTGTTGTTTCCCTTTCCTCTGACACCCCCAAAAAAGGAAGACTGTGGGAAATGTACGTTCAATAGCAGTGACAGGATACCTGTAAAGAAAGGGAAGAGTCTATTTATAGACAATGAACGTCAGGAGCATAATGTGCTGGATAGCAGAAGAAATTCTTGTGCTGGAAATGTAGAGTGGCAGCTATATATAGCTTTTCTTCTGTGTGCTGTATATAGATTTTTTTTTCCTAAGTGAACCTTTTGCTTGTTGGTGTAATAAAGGCTTTAGAAGCAGGAATCCTGTGGCTGTCTTTAGAGACAAATGTGTGGAACTGTGCCATGATCTGCCTTACTCTATCTGTACTCTTGAACCCTAATTTTAAGGGTGCCATGTGACAGATACAGAATTGTGAAAGTTTGTGTGGTCCAAATCCAGAATGCATTTCAAAGCATTCAGAATTCAAAGCCATACAGAATGGCTCTGTCCTGAAACCTTTCCATTTCCTCCTCCAAAGGCTTCTCATGCCTTTGGAGCAGAAACATCTTACAGAGTTCTTAGCCATGTTTAAATAGAACCTTAAACAGTAGGCTTAGAATGATGATGGCTCTTTGTAATAGCTAATAACTAACAAAAGCGTTTGAAAGGAATTCATAGCACTATTTTAAGACTGCTAAAATATCTGTAGTAGCTAATAGAACTAGCATCTTCTGTAACTAGTGGCTGAATTATGTATATATATATAAAATATACATATATAATATATGTATACAATATAAATACATATAATCTATATAATGTTTATGTATAAAAATAAAAATATTTCACATTAAAGTAATCTTTTTAAAGAAATTACTGGCTATTTTGCTAGGTCTGTTGAGTACTGATAGTTATGCGAACTATTTAAATTGAGAGTCTTCCATTACATAGCTTATTGGAAAATAAAATACTATAGTGAAAATAAGAAATTGCTGGGGACTCTAAAAGGCAAATAGGCAGCTGTGTTTCCTGAGAGACATTGGGACTTATCAGAAGAGAAAATCTTTATGATACAGCTATTTACAGAATCACAGAATGTTGTCATAGTTCATGGAATCACAGAATCACAGAATGCTTAAGGTTGGAAAAGACCTCTAGAGATCATCTAGTCCAACCTTCCCGCTCGAGCAGGCACCTAGAGCAGGTGGCACAGGGTGGCATCCAGGCGGGTTTTGAAGACCTCCAGAGAAGGAGACTCCACAA
>JAUBOD010000163.1:76819-88003 GCA_032353885.1 Nothura maculosa
TTGGCCTTCTTGGCCACGAGGGCACACTGCTGACTCATGGTTAACTTGGTGTCCACCAGGACTCCCAGGTCCCTCTCCTTGGAGCTGCTTTCCAGCTAATTCGACCGCTAATCTGTACTCACGCCTGGGGTTATTCTTCTCCAGGTGCATGACCCTACACTTGTCCTTATTGAACCTCATGAGGTTCCTCTCTGCCCAACTCTGCAGCCTGTCCAGGTCCCTCTGGACGGCAGCACATCCCTCCGGAGTGTCGGCCACTCCATTTACCTTGGTGCTTTCCACAAATTTACTCAGGGTGCACTCATTCCCCTCGTCCTGGTCATTGATGAACAAGTTAAACAGCCCAATACTGACCCCTGGGGGAGGCCACAGACCTCCAACTGGGCTCAGCCCCGTTTATCACCACCTTCTGAGCTCTGCCAGCCAGGAGGATTTAGGAATTCTGTAACCGAATTGTCTGTAGCTATCAGCTCCTTCGAGTTTTTTTTTTGCACGCAGCGTTCTATCTCTTGTTTCAGAGAGAGATACTCTGTTTGAAGAAGGGGTATGATAGCACAGAGCAATGAAGCTGGTCTTGACTCTATGTTTGCAGCAAATTTAGGGGATCTTTGTCTTTCAATTTTGTGTAAATGTAACATTAATTTCATATGTTTTTAAATATTACTGATATTCACCAATAGAAAGACCAGAAATAACAAAAATGCTTCTTATAAGCAAGTGCATAGATAATGTTTACATTTTCATGGAAGAAGAGGTTTCCTGCACAACCATTCTCAGACAGTCACAAAAATAAATAGGTTTGAGTTTATATAAAGCACTGTGAATATATCACTTGATTGATAAAGATTGATAAAAAATATGGAGATTACCCATTCTCTTCTAAGTGTGTTTAGTACAGACAGCATTATAAAAACATAATGCATATAAAGCATATAAAACAGTTAAAGGAGCCCAGAAAAGCACAATTCTGATCTTTCTGGTACCCAATATTCTTTGAGATACTGTGTGAAGCAGTGAGACAGTGAAATTGTCTACTATGCTTTCTCACGGCTTTTTAATTTAGTCCACAAAAATTTACGATTTTTGTAAAAGGGTGGAGGGGATTAGCTGACGACAAACTCTTTTAAGTTTGTGTATAAGTACAAGATTTTTCAAGCAGACAGAATACTATGTTTCCTCAAAATTAATTTCTTGAGAGATACTATGTTGATTTGATAGAGGATTCATGCGGTTAGGCAAATGTTCATTGGGATCAATACTGATGTATATGCAAAGTCAACAACAGACATCGATTTACCAGGAGGATAAAAGAAAGCATTGTGGTAGTGGGAATTTGTCCATTAATTCTATTTGATTCCATGTGCTTTTAGGCAGCTGTAGTAACAGCTACCTCCCAAAACCTTGGTGACAAGATGGTTGGATGTTTTGCTTGTTCCTGTAGGTTCTTTGCGTCAACAACTTACTTGCTGTAGTGCTTGCATTGGATTGGGTCTTTCTGTTAAAGCAAAATGGAAAATCAGATCTGAAAAAATCAGAATTTGTAACAACTGTTACAAATTAGAATAAATAAATATCCTATAGATACACATGCATATGTGTAAATTAGTAAGCATATACATTATATACACACACCCACCACATACACTTACAATGGTGCTAGAGGACTTGAGAATGGACAGAATGATCATGAACTTGTAGTATATTCCTTAGTAAATGAAAAAGAAACCTGTATGCACAGCCTATAATAGAGAGCTCTGGAACTGGCTTCTTTTAACTATTATAGTTGCATGGTATCTTCAACAAGTTTATACAATGCTATTTTAAGATAAAAACTCATAGAAGACAAAACATTTTGACTGTAATTCTTTGAAAAACATGTGAAGAGATAGTTGCTTTAGGCTGACTAGGCTAAAGAAGAGATTGCTGATCTTTGTTTCCTTGTTGATCCCTATTGGTCTAGTTTATTCAAAAGCCAGGCAGATGATCACAGTATAAGAATATACAGAACAGCTGGCTGGAGCACTAACAGAAGAGGCATAACCCCTACCTTTGTGCTAGGTGAAATATATTTATGCAAGAAAGTCTTAAAAAATTGAAGTTTTGTGTTACTGTGTACCTCAATTCTATCCTTTTGTGCTGCATTTGATAGACTGTAATTGTATTCTTGGCACTCACTGAAGCACATTAGCTTATAAGTCTTTTGAAATTCAGTAGAAAAATATGCACATGTTTCAGGAGGAAGTCTGTAATTCAAAAGAGGTATTATGTATGGTGGGTTTTTTTTTGTTAACCTAAAGAATAAAAACTTCATTGTCTTTTCAAGATTTCTTTATTCATCATGGTAACTCGGGAGCCTTTTTATTCTGCAAATTTTGAAATGTCATTTTCTCCAGACCTCAATGAGATTCTAGTGGGTGTGAGGAATTTTATTGTTTTTATTCCTTGATTGTATACCTACCTCTTCCCTAAAGTTGTATTTAAATTGAAACTGTCACTGCTATACTAGCTGATTTAAAGTCAGAAATATAGGTAGCAGTTGAACTTTACTAGTACAACTTCCTTGTGAATACATCAACTGGTAAAGTCTTCTTGGGAGGTCAAAAGGTCTAGTATACAGTCAAGTAGCAATTACAGAGATTAAAGTCATGAAGTGACACTACCTTGTAGTCCAGGGAGACATCTTTCCTTGTTTGCCCCAAACTCATGATCGGCTTAGAAAAATCCCCTTTCCACAAATGTAGTATTATATTTGTGTTCAATTTTTTATATATGCTGCTTATGACCTTGCAACAAAGTTAATTATGCTATACAAAGGCTGTCTGGATTCCATCTAGCTGAAGTTGCAGAAGACTTTTTATTCCCTTTATTCCTGTGCAAACTCACAGTGGGGTGTCCTGCTGCTGATGACATCATACACAACATGCATATGCTTGGCACTTAAAATATCTGTTATTTGTCCATCTGTGATATGTTTGAAAGTATCTGCAGATTCTGGTATCTGCCCTACTTCCTGATGTCTGGTGTTTTTTTAACCACAGAAAATTTACGTCGGTTAGGTACCTGGAGTAAGAAGATTTTACTCACAAGAGTAATACTTATCTTTGGATGCATAGGTACATGCATCCACTCTAACTACCTTCAATTTTTTCTTATCTTGATGACACTGCAAATATATGTTGCAATGCATTAATGACTCATTGTTTACCTGCTGTGAACAAGGAAGGTCAGGTCATAAATAAAAGCACTGAGCTCTGTGCTTGTAGCCATGTATTACTGAATATCTTCCAGAGGTTCATATGGGAAGAGACAGCTAAAGAACTTTGTTCTGACTTTCTTTGCTTAGGCTTTCCATCCTGATCCTGGTAGTTTCCATTGTTACAGTAGCTAGTCAGCTGGAAAGAGAAGACATGCTTTCTGCCACCTACCTCCGTTCTGGAGCCCTTGTTTGACTTTCTCTTTAGAAATCAACTAGAATTAGAAATGGAGATAAAACCCTGGCAACTTAAGTACCTATCAATAGTCTTTTTGCTATCTCACCACATTGACTTAGGAGCAAGCTATTAGCCATCACCTCTGCTGCACTAAGTTGAAAATAGAAGCATCCAAAGACAGTTACTGTGGAGCAAAAAAATAGCTGCCAAATTTTCCTTTGGGATAATATGTTCTTAAAACTTTGAGCAAAATGGAGCTGTGAGGCTGAAATGAATATATTACTTATAAAATATTACTTTATGAATATTTTTCACGTTTTCTTTGCAATTCACATTGCCCCCACAGGTTGTAGCTGAGGGAGTGGATGTCACTGCTTTAAGCATACTGCAGATTAATAGCTATTGTGCTTGCCAGAGAATACTTATAACCTAGTGAGAAGGCGGACATAGAGAAGGAGAAAGGAATATGAGTAAGAACAGGTCTGCACGGTATGTGTTAAATATAAGGGGAAAGCAGTGGACCTTTCAGCTTAGCAGGTAGGTTTTGCATATTACATCTTCCATGCTTTTGACCACTTTATCCCAGTGCTTACAGTTTTAGAAGCTTTTACTTATGGGAAAGGTATGTCTAGTGTAGTTGTGCACTAGGGGATAGGTGTCTGTTTCCCGTAAAGTCTGTACTTGAGGTGTGTATGGGAAATACTGAAAATATATTAATGCTTCTAAAAGCTTTTTAGTTCTAATGCTCTTTTAATCTGCTTCTACCTGCAGCTGAGGTTATATGAAAGCTGTTTTAGGCAGTAAAAGAGGCCCGAGAGGTTTTTGACCTCAGTTATTTCCCATCTTTGCATCATGCATGCAGAAATAACTCACAATGGGAGCATATTGTAAACTGAAATGATAGATGTTTAGAAAATATTTTACTTTTCTTCTTTTACATTTTGTGAATGGAGGGAAAGTAAGTATATTATCCCAAGGCTGCTTCTGTGTTATCTGGAGAATGGACAATGAGCAAATATAAGACTGAAACTTTCTTAAATTAGCTTTCTAAAGAAAATATTTATGAAACCACAACTCAAATTTGCTATTTATTTGTGGAAGAAAACTCTACTCCTAGCCTGGAATTGCTAATTACCATTGTATGATTGCTTTCAGCTAACTCATGCCAATTATGAGTGCATCTCTAAAGACTATTGTTGTGTTTTCATCTGCTTGAAGAAATACCTTGCTTTTCCCTGTATTCATTGGCTTGCTTTGTCTTCTTTCCTCTTGATTTCTGTTTCTAGTGACTATGAGAGTGTGTATTTTCAAAGACATAGGTCTAAAAACTTGGATCCCCTAGCTATTCCATAGCAAAGCTTGAAATTTAATGGAGGAGATTTCAAGGCTTGATCTTGCAAGAGCATTGTGATATTTTCATCTGAAGTCTGTGATGGAATGGGGCTTGATGGGTTGGTAAGACATTCCAAAACAAAATTGGTGAAGTTTTTTTGTTTTCTCGTTTGTTTTAAGCAAATACTGATAAATACCTCAAGTTACACAGCATCTACAGTGCTGAAGGTTTTTGACAGCACACAGCTAACCTCAGGGTCTTACTGATGACATTTTAAAATTAAAAGATTTTTTAAAATACTTGTCTACAAGTTTGAAAGTGAATGATAATGACTTCAGATTTTTTGTCCATTGCATTTTAACACATGTAATAGTGCCAAGAAAATACAGCTAATCTTCTAGTGACTTCATTGTCATTTTCACAGGCATTTTTCTACTAAGAATCTTAATGTAGTACAATAAAATATAATAGTATTAATAGTATTAATGTAGTACAATAAACCATTTGTATGTCTTGTCCGGGTGAGAATTTAGGTTGTAAAATGGTAGCATTTTTAAAAAATAGCTCATTCTCATAGAGCGAACTTTGAAGAGAGTAGTTGCCTTTGATACCAACACGTCTTGTGAGTGTATTTGTTAAGGGAAGCCAATGAATTTTGGTGGCTGGTTTTTGATTCCTGAGCAGCTGGATCTATAATGTGACATTTTAGAGGAATACATAGTCCAGCTTAATGATAGGGGGCCACCTAAATGGATTTCTTGGCTTTTGTACAATTATACTTTTCAATGCCAGTAAGGGGCAGACAGATGGAGCTGGAGGCACGACCTATCTCAAAACCCACAATAGAGAAGGCAAAACAGACTGAATCTTCTCCGAAAATGACTGTAAATCTACTTACTGTTCTTCTGTCTCTAAGCCCTGTTGTGTCTCTAAGGAGAAAGAGTTTATTTGTACTGTGAGATTTGAGACATATAATTACGTAAGCCTTGGCTCTTAATTTACATAACTACATAATCCCTAGGGAAATGGAGGTGCTCCCAGGTGCTTTCTGGAGATGTTAATCTTCCTCTATTGACTGTGAGAGGAGAGGTGGTGTGGACAGTGAGCTTTTCTTGTATTTAACTCCCTGCAAAAACTTGCATACTTCCTCATTCTCCCTCCTGCCCCTAAATGCTTTATTCAAGCAAGACTTCTCGGAACATGGAAAAAAAGTATATTTGAGAAGGTACATCTAAAAACCAAGGAGAATAGCTGCTCTGGAGAGCAGGCAAAATGCTGTACATGCTTGTTGGGAGTGGTAAGGCTTGAAGAGACAGTAGTAGGGTGCTGAATAAAACAGCCTTGAGAGCTGTTCAGCTACTGGTATCTAAACTGAAAGAAGTTAAGAGCCAATTGCCTTGTCTCAACAGCATGAGCCTTGCAATCAAGGCTGTTTGCTTTTTAATTGTCACATATACTCTCAGTTTGTTTAATGTCCTTGCCTAGAAAAGTGGTTGCATCTGCATCCCTGCAGAATCCAGGGCCAGCATGGGTGATGCATATTCAGACCCACTTCTGCTCACTGCTCCTCAGAGCTGGCTCCTAGCACTCATACTGCATTTTCACTGGAGATGGAGGCATGTTTTTGTGCTTGTGCAAGTGTGTAATTTTTCATTTGCTCCCCTCCCATCCCACTTATAGCCTGTGTGCAAATGTTAAAACTGGTCTACTTGTTATCTGCATTTTTGCTGACATAACTAGAAAAAAAAGTCTATGTGACTCAAGAGGTGGAAATTCAAATCCTTTGGGTTTTTTTGAAAACAAAATATTCTTTGTGCTAGAAAAAATCTTAGATCACTTTTTCTGTTAGTAGGTATATTTCAGTAAAGCAAAATATTTACTCCAAAGAAAAGTGATGTTTCACTTGATTTTGTGAAAGGCAAGCATATAATTCACAGAAATATTCTGGTTAAACCACATACTAGAATGGTCTTTCATGCAATATCAGCAATGACTTCAATGAAATTTTAGAATTTTAGTTTCACTACTGTCTTATCTTACTACGTTTTTATTTTCAAAGAAAAGCTCTGGACCATTTAAAAATCTATTTAAAATTGAAAGAGGAGTACTGCCACTGTAATGTTAACAAAATGGATTTAATTAGTTTTATTTGGATAAAAGCTACAGCTGATAACTTGATGACATTTTTAAAGTCTTCATATTAGCCAGCATGACATGTCTGGGAAGCTTCTAATTTGTAACAGCAAATATGCATTTGTTGAGAACAACCATGTCAAACTAATCTCATTTCCTTCTGTGACAAGGTAACAGGCCATTAGGATCATAAAAAGAAACAGATGTTGTATATCTTTAGTAAAGCTTTGTTATTGGCTTGCACGACACTTCCAGGAGCAAGCTAGATTAACACAATTAAATAAAACTAATATATAACTAATAATAAAAATAATTTCAATAGCACGGGGTAAAATGAATGAGTATACAAATAGTCTCTCTTGGCTAAAGCACAATTTCATGTTTTTGTTAATTACTGGAATGGTAGCGTAGAGGGTGTCGTTACATTTTCAAATTACATAGAAATGGGCAGCAGTGCAAAAGTGATAATTAACAGTTAGAATTCTAAAGTCCTGGCAAATTGGAAAGATACTATGGAATATTATAACGGTATGTGAAACTTGTACAGGGCAAGAAGAGCTAAGTTTTATGCAACTATCAAAAGAATAGAGATAGATGGAACTTAAAAAAAAATAAAATGTGTGAAGTAACTTTCAAATGCTGATAAAAACTTAGCTGAAACATGATGGTAAGTTTTGATTAAGAGGAGGAATGACTGGACTAGCATTAAAAGTTACAAAAAATATAGCAAAAAATATCTCAGTATAGGAATGGTGACAAGTAATGAAAGAAAGATGGTAGCTTTCATATATTGAAAACGAGACCTAGAAGAGACACATGTTTTGAAATGTGAAATTTGAAGAATACAAACTAACAGATTTAGGCTACATCAGGGAAATTAAGTATTAGGAAAATCATTTTAACTTTAACGAAAGCAAGGCCTGACTGAATTGTCTGGAAAGTGCTAGATTATTCAATAAGGAGGTTTTGAAGAAGAACTAGATATCCTCTTAAGGTCCCTTCTGTTTCCAGGTCCCTTCTGTTTCTATTTTCTCTGAGTCCATGCACACACTATCGACATAGGAGGAAAGGGGCTGCATATATATGGACAATACAGAAGAATATAATGTGTACAGTGCAAAAGTTCTTGTTCATTTTTCTTGTGTTTGTTTCTTGGACAAATTCAACTAACCTAAAATTCCTAGTTTCTTATTAATTCTGGTCCAAAGGTATGCATTAGATACACTCAGTTGACTACACTAACCAAAGGAAAAAAACTACAAAACTAAGCAATTTCAATGAGTTCCTCTTTCTGTATTTCACACGAGCCATTTCATTTTTTGGTCATGTATTCTTATTTTTATTCATTTATATAACTTCCCCTCTAAAGCCATTTTCAATACCCTGAGAATGGATTCCACCAGTTTAACATACATCATAAGGAATTCAGTTTAACTTACTAAGTTGTTCTCTCTCTTTTTTATTATGAAAATAAAATGACTTACAGATAAATATCAATAAAAATTGTGCTTTTTCTGTATTAAAAGGTTCAACTTTTAACAGCTTTGAAGCTTAGTAATTAGGAAGAAGAAATTTTTTTGGAGGGGAGATGTGCATCTTAGGAGTATATGTGATACACATAGGTGTGAACAGTTATGTCAAACTCACAATGAGTAACTGTGGAAAACTTGGTCAGCCTGAAGTGCCTGTAACAGTATAATGACATGGAAAACTTTTAATGTTACTTGACCATAACTGATCCATTATTGAAGATAGGATATGCAAATATCTGCACTGAAGATACTGTTCCAAACTGTCAGTGCTTTTCTCAAACCATTTAACATTTATGTCTCTCTCAGGTATATTGTAATGAAAATGATTTGTCAGATTTTAGATATTTCAAGGACCTGCTATTCTTCAAGGCTGTAAGCTGCTAGATTGGTTCCACGGTTTGTCAAACTACGCTTTGCAACAAGTAATACTAATGTGAAATCTTGTTTTCTTATTAGTCTTATAGAGAGTTTTGAAACTTTGAAACTTTTATCACCAAGGGTTTGTGCAAACCCTTAAGTTTCTTTAGAAATTAAATCAAACAATGTTTTGAGAATGCCAGAAATCTCACTGAAAACATATATTGAATTTGTCATCATGGTTTCTCCTAGTTTTTTTCTTGTTTTCTTGTTTTCTTGTCTGTTTCTGAAATGTTTTGAGGTGTGACGGCCCTGAACAAGTATGGAGGCTTTCAGGAAGTCTGAGAATGTGTCAGGCCTCGCCAGTCAAGTTGCAAAGGAGCTGGGAAAGAGGTCAGTAAAACAAAGGAAATTTGTTCTAGCTTTCTTCAAAAAATGCATCGAAAAATTACATGTTAACAAATCACTTTGTTTTTTAAAAAGAGATATTTTTGCATGGAGAAAAGATGTCTTGTCTACTAGACTTAATCTACTGCTGAAACTACCATTATAGCAAGTGGAACACAGATTTGGTATCCTGGAGGGAAAATTAGATTTGAAGCAATTTCTCTGTATCACAATGCCAAATCCAAAGATAATGAACACAAAACTTCTCTCAATTGTTGAAATTAGTATTTTACAAGATGTCCCTGAAGAACTATGCAGAGTCAAGTGTAGCACTTCAGTTTTAGATCTGTGAACCTTTTGTTATCAACCTACAGCAGCATTTGTTTCACCCGAGCAGCAGCTAATTTAGGTATATGACTGGACACTAGGGTCTACTGAGATTTTTTTTCCTAGGTTGTTTTTGGAGAAAAACTGTGTTTATTTATGTTTTTATGTACTGTTTAAAGCTGCTCTGGATCGCTTGCTGGTTTGAGATAATATTCAGCCTTAACAAGCTAGGAGAGTTTGATAAAAGTGCAAACTCCCTAACAGCATAAAAAAAGTCTAATAAAGTCAAATAATAGTTGGGCTGTGTATTCATTTTGCTATATCTATATTGGCCTGGTGTAGCTTAAAATGGTGTAGCTTAAACTCTTGCTTACTTCTGTTTCAATTGCTATTGCAAATGCTATTTTGCCTAAACAAACCTCCCACACTTCTGCAGCAATCTGTGTTTGATCTATTTTTTAAATTTTTCTTTTTCAAATATTATGTCAACTAATAAATTTGTATAAAGTGCTTGCCTTTTTGTAGATGACAGTGTGTCATCCGGCTTTCTGCTCAAGGAACAAATGTACTTTTGTTTAATCTCACTTCCAAATTTGCTTTTTCCTGCTGATCAATATTCTTTTATCCTCACATAATTTCCTCTTTCTATATATAGTGATGCATTCACTTTAAAAATTTATATTTAATTATAAAATTGAGGTCAAATTCTCTTCTTGACTATTTGCTTGTCTAAGAATTCAAGCCATATCAGATTGATTCTCTAAATTGATGTATTAATCTACTATTGATCAATAATCTGTTGATCTACCAAACTTATAGCCTGTCATACTTATGTAAACAGTGAATGTGAATTGAAACTCAACTATTTCTCTTGCCTTGGAGTATCTTTACTATAGCAAAGATGTTGGAAACACCTATTTTGACTTTATCTTAGTATACAGTATATATATCTTTGTCTTTTTTGTCTGTTATTTAAACCAAACAATCTACGTTTAGTTTCCACTTACTCTTTTCTCTTTGGCAATGAGTGCAAGTTAAAAATCTTTAGTGTGTGCTTGAAGGTAGACTAAAAATCATTTTCACATAGAGAACTCAGTTATAGATAGCAGTACAAAACAGAGCAAAGCTCATAGATGTTCAATAACTTTTTTATTATTAAAAGTTAAGTAAGTCCTTTTTTTAAGGCTTGTCAGAAAGAGAGCAATGAAATATACAGCTAAGAGAAATTGGTTGGTGCCATGATGGGTGCGTGTAAACATGTTATAGTATTTTATGGGAATTTTTCAAACTGTATAAATCTTGAAGAACTCTGTGAATTTGGTTCCTTAGGCTCTTTGGGAAAAAAATATCTTCTGTAGAATAAATTAGAAGATGCATCACTTTTGTAGCAAAAAAAAGACTCTGAAAGTCCTTCTGTTTAACAGAATCCTTGTGTAGTACTTCGAAACAAAGAATGGAACCTTGGAGAAACAGTTCAATTTTTTTTAAATAGCCTTTGATAATGAAAGCTGAAATTATTTTTGAAACAAGCTTTTATATTATGTATTCTTCTAATTTTCCCTGTTTTTTTTCTTAAACATTACAGAATCTGTCATTTCATATTAGACAAAAGTAAGGTTTAAAAAACAAGCAATACCACAATCTTGTAATTCAGAAGGAAAATCAATGGCACGGATGGCTACAA
>JAUBOD010000163.1:88103-215385 GCA_032353885.1 Nothura maculosa
TGTCTATTTTAATTATTATTTGATAACCCTTAAAAATAAATCTGTCATGAGAATGTCAAATGAACACAAGTAAAAGATTGATTGATCCATTTAAGTTGAGGTCATTGACCTTCCTTTTCTAAACTCATGTGTGGTTTCAGTTAAATATACCATAGCACTACTCTTACACTCACAATAGCTTCATAAAATGCCACAACTAGTACATATGGCAAACTGGTAGATGATCCTGCTGAGTCCACTTACACTGAAATGGGACTAAGAAATATATGAAAATCATCAAAATCATCAATAAACAAGCATATATTTTCATTTGTTCTTAATATATTCATTGGGGAAAAATTAAAAGGTGGAGAAAGTCAGTAAGGCTGTATACTATTTTCCTGGTTGGACAGATGCACTCACAGTAATTTTAAAAGAAACCACTGGGTATGGGTATGGAATTCAGTAGAATAGTATCAGTTTGTTATTTATCAGCCATTTCAGTTTCCTGACTAAAGAAATGCAACATTCCCAACAGAAAGACCAATAAGAAAGAGAAAATTCTTAGAAGAGAGAGCCTGGAAGAACAGGGAGAGATAGCCATTGACTTAACATCTGTAGCTGATTGTGTCTTTGAATTGTTTCAGGAGTTCCTTCACAAAAACGTTCAGTAAATAAGATTCTTATCAAAGCCTTATGTTCACATGTGGAGGCTTCATCCCTCAGAACTCTTGGATCATGCTCTTTACAGTCAGTCTTAGAGCCTCTCCAATAATTGATTGTTCTACCGAGTCAGTGCTTGGTTTGATACAGCTATTCACTTTGAAAAAAAGCTATTAATGTTCTACAAGTGTGTGCATATAAGGATGGATAGGTATTTGCACATATGTCAAAAGCAGTATCTTCAATGAATCTCTTTAAGAGTGGCTTTAATTCATGATCAAGAAAAGACATTTTTTTCCACACAAGTTAAGTATTTTATATTTTTACATGTATTTAAAATAGAGAAGTGAACTTTCTCTTTAGGAAATTTTTGTTTTAATGTGGAAAATATGTAGGAGTCTTCATCTCAAAGGAATCTTTGTGGCAAAGGTAGGTTTCATACTTTAAACACAGAAATTACCACAAAAATAAAGGCAAATATTTTGTAGAACAACTGTCTTTATGTAGATACTGGGCTTTTTTATATCATGGATGAGTAGGACAAAGATGAAAATGAAAATCTTTCTCAGGTGAAGGATTTTGAACTGAAGAGTGGAAATACTTCCTTAAATGTTCACCCTTTCTCAAGAAGAAAATTTACATATAGAAATCCTTATTTTCCTTCTTTCTGTGTAAATGTTCATATGCACATATAGGTGCATGAGAGATTGCCTACACTCTGAAGTGCATCTGTCTGTGATGTAGATTATGGCTGCCTGATAAAATAGGTCATGAGAAAAACAGACTCTCAGCAGCCTTTGATGTTTCTGAGAGTGGAGATAGCAAAACACTCGAACAGCCTTCCTGTCTTTGGATTCCCATTATATGCTTCAGAGCAGGGGAACTTGGACAATCCTCTATGCACTCTTGCTAACACTGATTTTGCATAGTGTAACTATGTGAATGCCCGCCAGGTTTTTACTCTGGGCTGTTTATATATACATACATATAAATACACACACACATATATATATATATATATATATAAACCGTTGAGGAAATGTGTTCGTGTGCACAGCAAGCCTACAGTAGTTACGAGCCTCTTTTGTTAAGCTATATGTTATGCTGTCTTTAAAGCAGTCGTATTATGTGAACCAAATATATGCTCATCCTGTATTTTTTAAAAATAGTATTTACCTTTCAGGATTTCAGTACATTTATAATAGTACTTGTTATTTTTTCCTTTGCTGTTGGTTATGAGGAACGTTTTAGGAAGATTTTATTTCATGCTTACGTCATCTAGCTTTGCTTCTGACCCTTTGCTTTCTCTTATTCCACTCACTATAGTCATCCTCCCTGCTCCTGCTGGTACAAGCTGTTGTCCCAGTCTGCTCCAGCCTTTCCTTCTTTCTTTCTTTTTTTTTTTCCTGAGCCTTCTTGTCTATCCCAAATTCACTAAAATTTTCTAGTCTTCTTGTGACTGGCTGCAACTATAGTTGGTTTTCCTGTTCTGCCCATTACTTATTCTTAAGGAGTTTTATGTTTCCTATTTTCTCCGAGAACGTCTGAGCAGTTGGTTTTTTTGTGAGGAGATGTCTCTGTTGACTCAGAGGCAGTCTCTTTTTCTCCCACCTGCACTGCATTTTTTTCCTCTTGCCATTCTAACAATCAAGGTTCTGTGTGTTAATCTGTCCGTTTCTTTTTAGTTGACAGATGCTCATTTATGTAATTTTTCTTCCCCTTATCCCTGTCCCATGCACCTGCCACACTTGTTTTCTTCTGCCTTTTATTTGACTGCTTAGGGGGAAGCAAAGCATACACATGCACATATTTTATGCATACCTGTTTTTTACGCTGCCTCATTAATGACTTTTAATACTATGGTCAATTTCAATCACATCTTAAAGGGTGAAGATCTTTGGGAGAAATAAGCTGTTATCCATTCTCTGAAAACAAGCAGCAGTGAAAGAGAGAGGCCTCAGGGGTTTTGTGTGCCTGTATGTGTGTGCGCTATTGGACACTAGAGAAACCACGCTGCAGGGAAATGCTCTAAGGAGAGACTTTCAAGTGGAGCTCATGCTTATGCTACAGATCCATTAGAAATCAAGTTGCATTTGTTCATGTTTTAATCTGTGATTTGTAGAACTTGAACAGAAGGCATCCTTTTCAGATATTTCACTAATGTGTGCATTTCTCAGTACATTGAAATTTATAAATGTTCCATTGCAATTATACCTATCTAAACACCACAGTAAACTTATCTGCTAAAAAATTTACTATGGTAAACAATATAGAGCATGATCTCTTGAATTTGCTGTGGAGACTTGTTATCTTGAGAGAATTGTATTTTTGACTTTTTTGCATGCACCTGAGGGCTGCTTTTGAGAACCTTTCTGTTCTCTCCCTTTGTGAACTTCACAAACTGGTATTGGGTGATTTTCTAAATCTTGTCCATACTTAGGCATACTCTGAAAGATAATTTGTTGCCTGCTTTGCTGTAAGAGTCTACTTTTAGTATGGTTGAATGCCGGCTCTATTCTTTTGACTGTATATTTTCTTACCAAAGATTATTGGACTAAAACTGTCAATGGAAATACGTTAAAAGATGAAAAGTTCTGCCACAGCAGAGGTTGTTATAGTAGTTTTGGTGTGACCATTTCACAGTCAAAGAGAGCTTTGAGGGTAAAAATAATTTCACTATTTACTCTCTAGATCTGGATAATTCATGTTTTATTTATAATATATGTGAAAGGAATAACTTTTGTTTTAATGTAGATTTCCTGACATGGGCATGAGTATTGGTATATGGGTCAAAATATACTTGGCTATTGCATTTCTGATTTAATGATTTTCAAGGCAGTTCAGTTACTCTGTTTGTGATATGTCCGTATCTCTGCTTTGCCCCACCCAGATGAAATTCTCCTTACCTTCCATTATTTTCAGTAACAATTCTCTCTGTTCACTCTAGTAGTGAGCTGAGGCTTTTTTGTGGGAGTACAGCTCATCAAAGTAAAGCAAGAGGCATCACCATAGGGGTATAAAACAAAAGGGCTGCACAGCTCTGTAATTTCACAAATGGGGAAGGGAATGCCTTGTAGGAGATGTAACATATAGGAGAGGCAAAACTTATCTTTCAACTCCTGCTATACCTTAGCATTGTCTTACTCCTCTTTCTTCTCTGTCTGTCTTGACATCAAATGAGAATATCTTTCTTGCAACTTTTCCCACCTGCCAGGTGTCTTCCCACCTGCAGACAAGAATGAATAGTTTACAGAATCTGTGGTAATACATTTGGCTGTCACTCGCTGCCTCTACCAGTCTATATGTCAAGCCACAGTTTAACCACAGAACTAATGGTTCTACTAACTGTTTGTTGTACTGGTTTTTTTGAAGGGTTCTTCATTACTGCAAGTGGAGCTAGTTTAGGTGAGATGAAATGGTGGATGCTGTTTGCAATTAAATATCTCCTGCTTTCTGAGTTGTCACTAAAAAATATGAGTTCTTTACCTGTGATGCTTGAATGATTTCTGAAAATAGAAAATGGAATAACTTCAAAATCATTATGCTAGAGAACGATGCTACTCACCTTTACTCTCACTTCCCAGTGTAACTGAAAGAGCTGCTTCCTCCCACTCCTCAAATTGAATATCTGAACATAACTACAGCTAAGGTGTTTTTCTATAGAAAAAAATATTCTTTTTAATGGTAGAAGCTGACAATGGGACTTCAGAATATCTGAGGTATGTTTAAAGACTGTTCAATGAATTATTTTAGATTTAATCATTGTTGATTACTACATTTCTTAACTTGATTCTGATTAAACCTACAGAATTGGTTTAGTTTAAATCATACATGCAGTACAAAGAATTTTTAACACAGTCTGAAAGGAGCATGGAGGGAGGAGTTTCATGTGTGGGATGTCTAAGGATCTGGCCATTACAATTCCAAAGAGAATGACTAACAGGTATAATAGAATTTATTGTAAGTATTTTTTAAAGATTTGTATTGAATCTAGCTGCACTTTTTTCCTGGATAAGCTGAATCATCACTAGCATAGTCCTATAGGAGGAGAAACTATGTGGAACAATGGACTTAATAATATAGCAAGACTCATGTTTATGACAGCCTCTGAAAAATCTGTTTCTGTAGCCAGTCAAAATAAAATTCTAAAGCTAGGCTGTCTGAGATGCTTACACAGACAATAATAATTTTCGTTAGAGAGTGGCTAAAACAGGCAATACAACTCTGTCTACCATAGGAGAGAAGTCTTTTTAATCTGCAAATTTCTAAAGTTGTATAATGACTGTAAAGAAGGAATATAAGATAATTATGTAGCTTAAAATGAAAATTTATAGACTATTTACATAAGAATTTTCAGCAGGAGGCCAGAAAGAAAATCTATGCATTGATTTCTGTATCTATCAAAATCAAATTTACAGTAGTAAATCCTCTTTCTTTTTCTGAAGGGAATTTTGATTCTTTCAAGGATCTCCTACAACCTTTTTTAAGATTCAAGAGCTATAACACTAGGATGAGTTGGTTTGTGTTAGGAATTGCGGAAGGAAGAGTGGTTTAGAGTGCTAACTCGCAATAAAAATAGGAAAACCCAGGGAAGGAGGTCAGCTGTGATCACAAGTCTCCTGAACTAATTTTGTCCCATACTGCAATAAGCAAACCCCTCTTTAGGCTCTGACACAACTTAAGCTAAGCATGCTACAAAAACATTGATCTAGTTAGGGGAATTTGCCTAGTAAAATGGAAGAATCTTAGTGTTTTAATGAAGAAACTGCTGGTGCTTAGTCCTCCATGTTCTTCATCAAGTGTAGCAGATACTGTGAGGAGCTACCATGTTGTCTACCAGTATTTCTCAAAAAGGAACAGACTGACTGTATCTTGGGTAACTAGAGAAGCAACAAGTTTCCTACAAAAACAAGTTGTCAAATCCTTCTTGATAAAAGATTTTTAAAATGTTTATGATAATTATGTATAATCTGAAGGAAAGTCAGTTTCAGCACCTTTATAGAACTATGGTTTGAGACAAAAAATGCATTGAGGATAAAGGGATGGATGGTGGTATTTTGCTGCAAGGCTGAAAGTAGTAGAAAACTATTCTATCTTGGTAACGGAGCTCATAGCATATGAAAATATCATTGTAGCATGTGACTTACAACTCTCTTTTTATACATTGGCCAACTTTTGTGATAGGTACACAGGAGAATGATATGATTCTACAGAATGAGCAAAATGCAGGAAATATAGTCAAGCGAAGTCTAAGGGCATTAGCAAAGGGTTTGTTGGTCATTCCACAATAAAAGGATGCACAGGGAACAGTAGTCCTCTGGTAAACACAAGGACATCTAAGGCCAATTATCTTTCAGTACAGAAGAAGGTAGCTTGACTAGCTCAAGTGATAGAGCAATGAGGCCCTTTTTATCTCAGAGTTGTTGATTCAAACCTCCGGCAGGTACCCAAAATTCTTATACAAGTCCCAAAGTAACCCCTTCTAATGAGCAAAGCTAATGGAAAAATCAAGCCTAAGAATGGAAGCCTACAGAAGATGGGAGAGACAGGGAGAAATGTGTGGGGCTTCAGTGGGGCTTGGCTAGAATGGCCAAGACTCACTGGGACTTTTGTTTGGTGTGAGATATATTTATAGAAGCCCATTTTGTTGTCTTCACATCAACAAGAAAAGGAAGGCTGAGAAATGGAGCAGGAGTCTTGAGAAAGAGACCAGAAGAGGCTAGAGGTACTGCATGTGTCTCTGCCTCAGTCTTTACTTATAAGACCAACTCTCAGAAATTCCAGAGACCGTGGACATGAGAGAAAGTCTGGAGAAATGAAAACTTCCCTTTGGCAGAGGAGACTTGAGTTGGGGATCACTTATCAAATTGGGCATCCACGAGTTTATGGGTCCTGATGGAGGCACCTGGCTGCCCTTATTAACTTTGAAAGGTCGTAGTGATCAGAGAATCAGTAAAAGAGTGTTTTTCCGCTGTGCATTTTTGATAAATGTGCATAGAGTTTTAGCATAGGGAAAAGCCTTATTTTGAACTTTAAATTTCTAAAATTAACTGCATTAGCCTATTGATCTTACTTCCAGTCAGATACTCAAATATCTCTGAAATGGTCTTTGACTGCTATATGAAACAATTGTCAAGATAGCATTTAGCTAGTACTTGAAAATCAAAGTATTTTGACAGAACTGAGAAAGAATGCTAGAATTATTGAGTCACTAAAAGGAATTGATATATGAGTTGTATTTCTGAGTATGATACTTATAATTCATAGGGAAGAAAAAATGTAAAAAACTTTTAGATGAAGTTTTCTTGGGGAAGCTATAGATATTCTGGAAGATATGCTGCCTCTGTCACTCCAAGCAAATTCTTCCTGAAGCAAATCCTTAATTCCTGGAGAAATTAGCCTCACTCTTTGTTTTTTTTTGACATGTTTTTAATATACTGAAAGAGACTTTATTTATTCTTTTTAACCTTTTTTTCTGTGGACAAAATTAGATGAAAATGCTGAAATTTTAAATAATTTTCCTAATTATATACAATATATAACATAATGTATATAATATAAAATAAAGACTGTATTTTGAGAAGGAGAAATTCAAAACAAAATGGAGAATTTTGTATGTAAAATAGTCAATAACTTTTTAGGACAATGATTTACAATGTCATGGGATGTGGCCTTATGATGGTTTATTTTTTTGAAGCAGGGATGCAAAGCTCGCTTCTTAAGATTTTTATTGTTATTTTTCAGAATGAAGACTTATCATTTTGTCTGGAAGTGTCACACTGAATACCACCTGCCCCCCTCAAAAAAAAGCAAAAAAGGCACTCACAAAATATATTGTCAAAAAATTCATGGCTTGTTCAAATTGACATCGTTTATGTTCAGGGACTAATGCGTATAAATAAACAACAATCTTACTGCCACTGATCTGCTGGAAAGCTACCCAACATCTGCTACTGTTCGGCAGAAGGGTACAGAACGTACTGATTTTTAAAACCTTGTAAAATGCTTTCATATTTATGTAATGATTGATATTTCATTGCAATTACTGTCCTGATAAAATTCTTCACCAGAGGTAATGCGATGAGAGAAGTTAAGAGACAGGCACATCTGTTAGACTTGTGGTGATCCAACACACTTCTAAATGAGATTCAGTCTTTGAACTCTTTTCAAGTTTATTTTCAGCCTGAAACCCAGGGGAGATAGTAATAGGCTGAAAGGAAGCACTCTATATTGCAATAACACATGTCCCGGAGGAGGCTTTGTGATGAGTCTCTAAACAGTAAGACTGAGGCAAATGTTTTCCTTAGGGACATGAATAAGAGAGAATGGGAAGCTAGCTGTTTTTCTACTAAGTGAATGCCACTATATCTATGAGACTTTGGGTTTCTAGTTGATTATTAGAGGGCATTTCAGAATACTACTTTTCAAAAAGGAGAGTTATTGCCTAATTGTAATTAGATTGTAGTAGTAGTAATTAGACTACTGAAAATGCTCTTTAGAAATGTATGGAGAGACAAAAACATTCAAAAAATATATATTTTATATATATGTACACATATAAAACAGTAGAAAAGGAGGATTTTTGGACTAATGAAGGATATTGAGCATTTTAATATATTCAAGTGTATTATTCCAAAAACGATGATTTGTTTAGAACTGAGATTTTACAGTCTTTAAAAGTAGCATTAAAGCTTCTATCTGACTTGATGTTATTATACTCTGAGTATTTTTGCAAGAGCAAAATCCCCATGGCTATGCCTGTGCTGCATAACAGGACAAAATGTATAGATTCTCAATCTGATATTCAGTGTACTGGCATGGGAAATGGAGCAGTGTGGTTACATCGCTTGCCTAAGCTGAGATACAAACAGAAGAGCTCAGGATCATCCATTGGTGACATTTTGCAGTGTTTCAAGTTTGCTTGGAGGAAGATTGAAGAGACCCTGGAAGAGACCAACAGCCCAGCACACATCTATTTTCTCATGGGATCAACAGCAGTTTTGTTTAGCCTTTTATAGGGTTAACTGACTAAAAATTAGACTCATATATTGCTAACACCTGGACACAGGGATATTTGTTAACAAGGCACAAAGCAAGTCACACAGCTGTGTTTTCTGGGAAGTGAATTTATAAAACAAGAACTTTGTAAGAAATTTATTACCCTATCTAAGCTACAGCTATAATAGCCAGTGTTTCCAAGTAGAAGCTTGGGCATATTAATAAAGACAACTGCCATCTCCAGTCAAAAAGTGAGGCTAGGAGTAGAAATAAGTCATTTTTTCACAATGACTTTTTAGAATATAGTTTCACTTCAATACTTCAGTATGTTAGGCTGAAGTGCAACTTAGGCTTATGAAATCAAGTGATCATAATTCTGGAAAAGGCTAGAATTTAGGTTGAATCTAATTTCTCATGCATAAGTATTGTGGCACAAGCTGTGTTTCTCAAAAGACCTCTCAATCTATTATTCCCACTGTTTTCTCTTATTGATTTTAACTTGGATTATTGAGTAGGGAGAAGGGAAAACCTTTCTGGTTTTGGTTTCTTTTTGAGGGGAGAAATTGCAAGAGAAATACAGTAAAAATCTGAGCTAAATATGCTCAGTGTAAAGGGAACTCTCTGAAGGTACAGGTACCAGGCAAGCCCCTTCTAAGTGTGAGTTACTGATATGTATTTTAATGCTTTTAATTGTACCTGTTTGAATCTGTTTTGCATCTTTCACAAGAGTATTCCTGCTGTATGTGCAGCCTTTGACCTAAAGAATGAAAGTGCTGGTGAATTATAATGTAAAGCCTATATTTATTTTTTGTAAACAAATGCATAAGAAAGAATGTTTTCCATAATATTATTTGAGGAAAGCACCAAATTATTATCATGATATTATCCCAAATGAATCATTCACA
Organism: Nothura maculosa; assembly: GCA_032353885.1. Classification (NCBI taxonomy): domain Eukaryota; kingdom Metazoa; phylum Chordata; class Aves; order Tinamiformes; family Tinamidae; genus Nothura; species Nothura maculosa. Next base: position 97,649 of record JAUBOD010000163.1, read on the forward strand.
TTTTGTTTTGAAAAAAACCCAAAGGATTGAAAATCTCAGCTTTCATTTTTAGCTGTGCAAATTAGTAGTAGTTCAGGTACTGGACAGTCTCTCAATAGGCTCATTTGACTGAAACCATCTACAGTGATATTCCCACTTTTTAAACTCCTGAGTGTACTTTTCATAGAAATGCTATTTAATCTGTTATTTCTTTCCACAACCAAAGCTTTTTAATAGGACAATAATGCATGTTTACGAGATACTGCCAGTCTACAATGGGTAAAATAAAATGCAATAGAAATCTTGTGATTACAAAAGCACAAATACTTGATCCTGCAAGTAAAATTCATCTTTCCCAAGCACGGAATAAAACAATCTAATGAACAGTAATGGCATCAAGGCCATCTTAATGCTATCCATACAATTGAAAATTTGCGGACAGAGGTCAGCCTATACCGCAGTAATTATGAAATTTTCCCTACTCTATCATTTCTATTTAAATTACTTTGTTAATCACATAGTTTATAAAGTCTTCAGGTATTTCAAGTCTGTAGTCTGAAGCGCTCACACAACACAGCATTAGCCAACCTGTTTTTTAGAGTAAATCTATGCTAGTCTAAAAATAACTCTATGAGCATATGTGCTAAAGTACATTGCAGTAACCTTCCTTTTCTGTCAACTTAAGGTAGTAAATCAAAACTGTAGAGCCAAACACACTTTTCCCGCTACTGTTGTGAAGTCATACATCACTTCTAAATGCAAGAAGGAAACTGTTAATATACATACGTTATGGATATTTATATATTATGTGTATATAAAATTCATATATAAATATCAAAATATTTGTAATAGAACTTTAAAAGGACGTAGTATTTGTAAGGAGCTTATTCTCTGCCACTTAAAAGGTACTACTTGTGTAAGGACTGGAAGAGTAGATCCTTATAGAGATTTTAAATGTTATATGGGTTTTATAAATAAAGATCATCTGATGAATAATGCAAGATGATTACTAGATGCTCATTATCTTGTGGCTTGTGTTAAACAAGATCAATATCTTATAACTGAAAGTATATCTCACAATTGCGTGGAATATTTTGTGAACCTCATTCACATTCTTGTGGACTTTTTTAAAGTCTGTGAATGAGTGGTCTTAGAAGCTCATTGTTTTGTCCTACCTGCAATGTCAGTATCTTTCACCAAAGCAAACATAAAACCATTCAGTCTTGGAAATTATTTTGGAAAGCACTGGTCAACAACTAAGTAACTTAAACCATGGAATAGTAAGTACCTTTATTGCTACTAAAAGGTTAGCTTTATTGCTCATCTGCTGGAAAAGGACAGTTACTTGAAGAGAAATAGGTAGGAAGCATGCTGTCTCTTTGACAGGACTGGCATTGATCACAAATAAGAAGAAAGGCCATATCTAAAGGGAGTGCTACAGTTGGCAGATTTTTTTTCTCTCTTGTCTCAAGGTCATAATGTAGTGAGGTGATGTACTACATACACACCATATGGCATCACTTGATAATACTACTGTAATTAAAAATAACCCCTCAAAACCATAGGACTACTTTGGATTTCAAGAATATGTGCACTTCATTCTACTTGCAAATTTCCTGTTATAAGAAGTGATAAAGGAAGCAGACTCCTTCCTTTGCATGCTAAACTAACAACATGTATCCTACAGCAAATGACTGAAAATATTTAAATACAAAATACAAAAAATAAATATATGAACATCTTTAATGTAAAAGCTGTCAAATATGGTGAGAGACAGGTTATTCCACTCAGAATCTGTAATCCCTTTCAAGATAAATTTCCTTAGGTTTGACTTAAATGTAGTAGGTAAAATGTTAATGTAATTTTTCTGCTTTTGTTTTCTGTGAATTATTCAGGTCTGAATATCCGCTATGTAGTCTCTGCAAATTCACAGAAAAAAAGTAAACTATCTAAGAGCACTTATGGACAATCATTACTTTAGGCAAGTATAATGTGTTCAAGTTCTCTGCTAATTATTCCAAAACAGCTCAAATCAAAATGCTTGTGCAAGTTGTAGGTTATGAAGAAAGAAGTGTTAATAAAACAGAAACACACCCAATAAATTAGATTGTAATACAAAAGCGATGGTAGTGGAGTCTTCCTTCAGTAATGCCAGTCTTTGATGAAACATAAAGTTTTCTGAATGCTTGAGATGACACGTATCTATGAAAAGAAACCATTGGTAAACAGACTCTTAAGAATCAGATAATCCTGCTTTGGCACTGCTTCAAATGATTGAACGAGTTTTATAATCCAAGACTTGACTTGCTACAGCAAGAAATAGTTGAGTGGAAATAAAGCTGGAGTGGTGCAGACTGTTCAGGCTGATGATTGTGCTGCTTAGTTGGACAGTGTATTTCACCTCTCTTTCTTATCCTTTTCTTCCTCTGTGACTGCTTGGACAGGGGCCACCTACAACTCTATGCGTGTTGTAGCATGAGAAATTGAACAGTGGGATGTTGGGGCAAATGTGTGTGTGTTAAATCAAGTTCTTGCAATAATAACAGAATGGGAATAATATAGGTGGGGGTAAGATGTAGACATTGTAATGCTTTTTTTCCTCTCTCATAACTGTCATTTGTCTTACCTTGGAGAATCTATTAAGAAGGAGCTCATTGTGATGACAGGCACCAGTTGGCCTCTAGAGCAGAAGTGCATGCAGATGGATGAATGTCTCGGAAAAGCATGTGCACGGTGTAGTGAGGAGAAATGGATATTGAAGGATATAAAAAGAGAACAAACCTGATAATTGGAATGGATTTCACTTAGAAGGAGAAGTGCTTCCAATATTTGAAGGAGATGATGATGTTGTTGTTACCCCATCCCATTAAGGATGGGTCAGCTAGAGAGCAAATTAGGAAAGATTTAAAAATGCAGCAGACATTTTATCTACTGTTGTGTATAGGATGCTTAAATTGTGTTTTGAAAGCATCACTGTGCATGATTTGTTATGAAGAGTCTGGTCATATTGATTCATCTCAAAAGTGAGAACAGGTCTTTGGGACAGCTTTGCGAACTTCCCAGGGCCCTGTGAATTGCGCTATTTGAGGCATCTCAGCAGTCAGGATTGCTAGTCTTTTAGTCCCATGCAAGCCTGCTGCAGTCAGCACCATTATAATAGAGTTCAGCTTATTATGAAGACAGACTGTATTTACCTTTCAGCACAAATAAAAGTCTCAATCCTTTCAAAGGCTACCAACATATAGTTATTTGGTGAAATATATCCAAGCCTGTGCCTGCCTCTCCAGAAACATGACATTTTGGTTTGTCAGCAGGAGAGAAGCTTCAGGCTCAGAGACCTGGAGAGGCTCCAAATGTGAAATATAGATCACATTTTCTTAACTGTGTCCCGTAGACTAGTAAAAGCATTTTCTCTATACAAACCTTGTTTCCAGTATATCCTTAGCTCTTTGTAAGAATATTACAAGAACTTTTAACTTCTAACTTTCCTGGTCACTGTATAGTATATATACAGCATACTAGTACCGTAGTCTATAGTATATAGTAGTAGTATATAGTGTATATATATATACACCTGATTGAACTATCTATTTCTCAGGTATTATAATATGTACTCTTTCACATGTGGATCTATATTTCTGACTTAATCAAGTCTCTTTTTTTTTATTAGGGAATGGAGTGGTTCTCACTTCTCAAAGTCTGAATTTCTGTGAATAATTACATCTTTATCTTTAATTCAGTCAGTCTTTAATTCAGATAGTAACTAGCCTGGAGATATTTTCTGAATTCCACAACATGCCATGCATGCTCAGTGCATTTATGGTCTGCGTAATGACTTTACATGGCATTTCCTTTGATAATTTAAAGTGAATCTTCAGGAAAGATTAAAGGTAAGTAAAACTGTTGGAGGCATGTGCAATAATTACCTTGTTCCTTAGAGGATTTAAGAGAAGTGGCAGACACTTTGCTTCTGAAAAAAAAATGCGTCAGTAAACAGTGTTATTAAACCACTGTTAGAAATTATTTGCTAGGGATGCATGAGTGAGCTAAAAATATTTTTTTGCACCTGAAATAATCCTTTTGATAGTGCCTGTTCTTTAAAGAACATTTGAGAGTATTTGGATGTGAAAAGCTTATAATGAAAAATGACTACAGAAGGATCTAATAAAACTGTACTTAGAAAAAGAATGACAATACGGAGAGTACCCCAGGGAGGAAATATTATAGAGAAGAGGCAGTTATTATATTTCTTATGAGATTTACAAACGTCTCAGGGAATGTGACAGAAATTTTTTTGGATTCTTTGATCCTCTGTATGGTTCATGGGGTACAGGGGTAGGAGTAGGGGGTTCTTGTGAAAACTAGTGTAGAATTGTAAAATAAAAGCTCAAATTACGCATATAATATATACGCATATAATATCTGCAGTGCGGGACATGCTGACCTCTAAGGATGGTTGCAAAGGGAGCTGTGCTGCATGCAGAGAGCTAATAGCAGTGAGTAGAAAAGCAGAGGCCAGGAAAGTGTGTCAGAGATCATGAATCCTCTTTGGGGCCATGGATTGTGTGCAAGCCTTATGCAGCGCCAGAGAGAGGCTGTGAAGTGCCACTTTGCCACCACACAGCACAAGTGGTTTGTTAGGCTGGTAAGAGTCTTCAGCGCTGACATTAATGAAGTCAGTCTGTCTTTAAAAAAGAAAGATGTTTGCCCATTATATGACCAATCTTTTTTTTTTTTTTTTTTTTTTCCCCCGCTACAGCTATAATCCATAAAGGCTTCTGCAGTCAGAACAATATATGCTTTTCCTATTTCATTTGACCCAAATCAGATATCTCATTAAAGACAATGTTATCATCTGACAAAATATTAAAGTATTTTGTATTAAGAAAAAAATCCCAACATCTATGTGTATTGATCCTATTAAATATCCTCTTTTTATTTTGAAATACCACTTTGTAGCCTTTTTTCCTCTTGTCCATACATTCATAAAGATAACAAAGTATTATCTATTTTTTAAAGGGTAGTTAGACCAGAAATCTTTCATATTAGGTAGTTGAAATTATAGCCATAAAGTCTTTCTGTTCTTTGAAATAGACATGAAATATTCTATAGTAGATATAAAAAAAAAAGGACTAACTTTAAGATGAATCATTTGGTGTTTAGGTGTTTCTTTCACTTGTGAAATAGATAAGAAATAGGCAAGAGAGTAGGAATAAAGTAGGAATGAGTTTTGGCAGCCTATTAAGATTTTTACTTTAAAATTTCTCTCTTTTTACTTCTTTTTCTTTTCAAATATCTACTTTTTGGGGGGTAGATTTTAGTCAAGTCTTGGGTTATTTGAAATATAAAAATACATTTATTTTAGTTGTGAGTAGGTGCAGAATTGCACAAAAGGCAAAAATGGATAAAATGGGTTTAGTTTTAGTTCACTGATAAGGAAAAAGGGTGAGAATGGGGAGGAAATTATCCCATTTTGAGGAAGAGCAAATTAATTTCTAAAATAATCTCTGATCTGAAAGTTTGAAAATAATTATCTTTTGAGTAGATGTGCAGTGATTTCCTTTCAGACTTTTAACATTTGATATTAAAATGAATGGAAAGGAACTGTTGAAACAGCAAAATTCTTGTCTTAACAGCAGAGCTTTATGTTCAGTACAGTACTAGCCTTGGAAATCTTGTCTGTCTTGCTGAAAATTGTAATTCAGTGATTTATTCTGAAGTAGAGAGCACCTCAGGGAAGTTTAGTTTCCATTTATGATGCTGCTTATTAAATAGTCAAGTGACTGCTTTCTCTATGCAATGCTTAATGCATTTTTACTCTTCCAGGACAAAGGTGAGAGTCAAGACAAGACTTTTTAAAATATTATTTTTATATTTACGGGTCTGCCCAGGCTGGAATCTTAAATAATCAAGTACTATGCTGTGGCAATCTAAGCTTCCTTGTGGGAATAGCACCTGATGGTAAACTTATTGTGTGAATTAAAGGACAAGCAGAAAACTACATGTTGTCTGGAGATATGTCCTTGTGTCCCTATAGTATGTTACTTCAGAAATCAAATGCAAGTAAGTTTCAAAACAAATGTCGTAAGAAAAAAACGTTAATGAAATCCCAAAGGATCAGAAAACAATCTGAAAATGTTTTTGAAAATTATATAATAAAAAGTCCATTCTAACAGCTTGTTCACAGTCACAGAATGGTTGAGATTGGAAGGGACCTCTAGAGATCATCTAGCCCAACCCTCCCTGCTCTAGCAGTGACACCTAATGCACGTAGCACAGGGTCGCATCCAGACAGCTCTTGAAGACCTCTGGAGAAGGAGACTTCACAGCCTCCCTGGGCAGCCTGTTCCAGGGCTCTGTCACCCTCACCTAAAGTTCTTCCTCATATGGAGATGGAACTTCCTGTGTTTCAACTTTTACCCATTACACCTTGTTCTGTCAGTGGCCACTGCCAAAAAGAGTTTGGTCCCTTCCTCCCTACATTCTTCCTTAAAATAGTTAAACATATTGATCAGATCCCCTCTCAATCTTCTGTTCTCCAGGATAAACAGACCTAGCTTGCTAGCTTGCTTAGTATTTCCTCATAAAATAGATGATCCAGTTTCTTAATCATCTTTATTGCTTTACACTGGACTCTCTGTAGAAGTTTCACATACTAGAAGTTCCATCAGAAATTCCTCAGTCTTTTACTGAGGAGCCCACAACTGCGCACAACACTCCAGGTGTGGCTTTACGGAAGCGAAGTGAAGGTGGAGGATCATCTCCCTAGGCCTGCTGTCAACACTCTTCCTAACGTAGACTGTATACAGAGAGGGAAGAATGATTAATTACATATTATAAAACCTTAATTAACAGTAGTCTGAGAAGCATTTTATTTGGAGCTAACAAGTAAATCAATGTCCCTCCATAAGCAACTGAATAATATAAATGTTCAGGCCTCTTCAAAAGTTAATGCCCATAGAGTGACCCAGGTATAACTTCTGTAAAAGACAAAAAATGGATGCTTCTGCTTGAACCAGAAGATAAAAAGGAAAGTGGTATCTGTGGTGTACAGGCTGGTTTCACTTGCAAAATGAACTTTTTCCTCCTTGACCTTCAAACGCTCAATTAACTGAAAGCATTTGCAGGAAGAAAGGGGTATTGTGAACTGCTTTTTTGACAGCAGGTTAAACAGGAATGGTAAGTACCAAGGATGATTTTCTTCTAGTCATTCTTTACTGTTATGAGAGGGGTAATTCATGGAAAAGTAATAGCTTCAAATACTTATTAAAGATGATTGAGTAGGAAAAGCACACTGAAGAAGGTCTATGTATTTATTGTGGTAGTACCAAAAAAACACTCATTAAAAGGGTACCTGCGCTACAGTGGTCCAAAGCTAGAGTCTCTCTTCTATGGCAATATTGGAAGGGGAGAGGGAAAGAGTGTTGGAGTTGCATCTGACTTTAGCTGTGTTCTCAAAATCTTCCAAATTGGCAATTGTGCTTCAGAGATCCCTGACAGTTTACAAGTCCCCATGGTCTGAGAGGGTGGAACACAAAGGTAGAAACCCTATGGTATTTTCTATAATAGGGTTGCCTTGGAAAACAGACTTGGGAAGCCCAGAGGTTATTAGGTTCATTGTCTGGGAACTGTCTGCATCTTGTTAAACATCCATGGCAATTTGAGTGTTAAGCCATTGTAGGTTTAATAACTCAGGATTTACCAGTGAAATCTGCTTCATTTGAAATACCCCAGCAAAATACAATTGACATCACTCTATAACATTGGAAGTTGTGAGAACCTTACAATTTTTTTCTGATAAGTGCATGATATGAAAATTACGCTTTCTTTCTGTTGGTGCAATGTTCAGCCCACCAGTCTGAGTAGAAATATAATTCTGCTGTTTATGAAAGGGATATTTTGAGTACAGACATATCAATATCACTGCTGGTTCAATCATACACCCACCCAAATGTGCAAATAGAAAACTGAGGAAAGATACTGCTTTTCCTATTATTTGAACATAAGGCTATGTTTATGCTACCTTTTTGTTCTGGGTAGCAAGAAATGTGAAGGAGAAGAATGCACTGAAGACAGGAAACAGAGTGACTCAGGATTTGGAGGGTAAGTAGAAAATCACAAAACTACTTTTAAGAAAATGTAAACTAATGCACTGGAATGAACATAAAGCTTGAGAATAGTTTGATAAGCAGGGATTTCCCCCAAGGAACTTGAAGGAAGCCTAATATTCTTTCATTTTTGTGCCAATTTGCAGCATGCCTTTGTATTAAGGCAAGTTGGGCTTTTCACCAGTAAAAATGGTTGCTATGAAGTTTTCCCGAGAGTATTTTATTATAGACTTAATTGTGGTACCTATTCAGGAGCATATGTTACAGGTATTTGAAAATACTAATCACAAGAGAGCAAGAAAAAAGAAAAAAAAAAGACTACAAACAGGATTTGGCTGAAATGAAATGGAAGCTGAATAAGAAAAATAATTTTCCTTATGGTAACCTTTACTTGGCTATAGGATAATTCTAGTGAGAATAGAGGAGGAATTATGGATACCAATAAAAAAGGTCTTCTACAACATTTGGGTCATTTACACTATGGTAGTGATATTTATATAGCAGAACTCAAGATCAAGAGAACTATGACCTAGAGTCCTGGGGGAAGACTTTCCAAATAAATACATTCTGATCTACTCACTATGAAACCCAAAACTTCCTAAAATAAGTCTTTTTTTTTGGGGGGGGATGGGATATGTTTATGTGTGTATCATTTTCTTCTCATGGGTCAACTATTGAAAACAAAGATATTGGTGTTTTGTACGATTTTATTATTTTTTGTTATTGGAGCTAACAAGAGTAGAATTCAGGTCTGAAAACTTAAATCCTGAGGGCCATCTTGCATCCTCCCAGCTTCAGGATGATGGCTACAGATTGCAGTTACACTTACTTATAGGTAAGTTAACTCTTGCAAGCCTCATCCCTGGGTTATGGTGACTCTTTACCCTCATTTGGCAGCTTCCTTGGAGGGAGAGTTTGGTTTCAGTGGCTGTTTTGGAGGTTTCTCCTGTTAATTGTTTCTCAGCTGTCAGTGAATCACTGTTCTGTTTCTCATCCTTCTGATGACTTGTTTATTTATTAATTAGAACAATTAATAGCAGAAATGCACCGCCTTTTCATAACCATTATTTGCAAAGAGTGTTGTGCCAGAGCACCTCGCATCTGTGTCATAGATTAAGTCTGTAACAGAGGATTAAAATAAATAAAACTATTAATAACACTAGCATTTATTTGTCATTAATTTAAAAATAAGCTATCTACCTCTGTGTGGATCAGCAGTGCCAGTGTCCATCTGAAATTCTGAATAGCATGAGGAATTTATTTTATGTCATGCCTAGACTGTTTATTTTATGGTGATGCTACTTACAGGATAGCACTTAAAATAAATAAAAAAAAGAAGGATCAGGAATGTTGTCACTGTGGAGAAAAAAAAGGTTATTTCTAAGTAAGTATACTCTGATTTAAACTAAACAATAGCTGAAGAGTACAAGTGTAAATGAGAAAACATTGGAATTAAGAAGTTTACTTGGAAAAGTTCAGGCTGAATGAAAGTCATAGTCTGATTGGAAGATGAAAAAGAGTTAAGGAAAAAAAAAGATTGCTTACTGCACCTATTATTTAGGACTGCAAGTAAAACAATAAATACCCTTCTACATTGCAAAATTCAGCTTAGGACTGGCAAGAGGTCCTAGAAATATTGGAAGCTTGTTATAGATTTGCTAGGTTGGACTCTGTTACAGCTGGGAAGTTCTGCACTCTTATTAGTGAGAAATAAAGAACATTGTGGGAAACTTCCACTTCCTAAATATAGTTTGGAGAACAAATGCCACTAACAGTGGTAGGCAAAAAACATTCCTGAGAGATGACAGCTGGCAGATTTCATCACCAAGCAACCTCCGAAAGAGCAAGAGCTAAGTCCTGTATGAAATCTATTTTAGACTTTCAGCAGGGATTTTGCAGAAGATAACCTTGGACCAACTGACCACATGTAGGGAATTTAAATTAAATGGAAAATAAAAGCCTGAGAGGATGTGCATTTGACAAAATGAAGTTAGTTGAAATAAGTAGTTCAAGGGTACTGATGAAGAAAAGGCCTTGCATTTCTTCAAGTCAAAGTTACATATAATACCTAGATTCAAATCCATCAAATGAGGAACATGTTTCATGAGAAAGGCTCGAGAACAGCTAGGCTATTCAGCATATCCATAAATAACCTGAAAAAAATAGATAAATAAATGTCTATCAAAATCTATGAACAACAGTGAATTTATTCAAGGGAATAAAAATGAGGATTGACTTAATAACTGCAGAGGACCTATTCGATATATAATGACTGGGAAAGGAAGTGGAATTTGAAATTCAATTTGAAATTGATGTGAAATATTTTTGATATAAGGAATGATAAAATAGAATGATAAAATATTATAGATTTCCATTTCACTCATGACTTAGAGGACAAATGAATAGCTAATGATTGTTCATATTCTTTTTCAGTATCAGTAACATAAAATGAAGGCAGCAAGGACTCTGCTTAAAATAAATAAAATGAGATACTTAAAACACTGTTTAGGCAAGATATGGAACCTCTTCCATATGATATACAGGATGTTAAAAGCTTTCATAATTCAAAGGGTGAGCACACAAATCCATGAAAGAAAGTCAGATGTTAGCCATCAATTCTAAAGATACCAAGTATTAGGAAATTCATCATCAATATATCACCAGATGTGAGAAGGGTGGTATAAGTAGATATCAACGTAGGCTTGCAAAACTGATAGTCTATCCTAGACTTCTTTTATTGAAGGTGACCTTGGTTTTAGGTGTAGCTTTGTTTTTTCTCAGGTTGTAATTCTTAATTACTTTCACTACTACTTTGACGATGAAATATATTGAAGACAAATTTGAGAGATGTTGTCAAAAAAGGATAAAACACGTACTGAGTACCATTAAAAATGAACTGACTCAAGAAACAGTATTAAATTAAAAAAAACAAAAGTCACATATTTTGGAGGGCATAAGGAAATTGTAGGGTGAAACAAAGGCTATCTCCAACAAACAATAACTAGAAATAAGCATATAAAAATTTCAGTTTATTTTGGTTTCAGAAAGAGTCGGGAGTCTTTTTAGTACTGCTTGCACACTGATTGGGAGAAAAGACATAGAACAAAAAAAGCAGTGTGTAAAATGTGCCTCAATAACTTGACTGGCTTGGTTTGTCTTGACTGCTTGGACTTTACCACTACTTGGACAGCTGGCTTTAGTAAGTCTTGGACACTGTAAATTCAGTGTCAGCAGATGCACATGTATGTCTCAGATGCATTGCCTGATTTCGTGCTTCTGAAATGCCTCACTGAGGCAATATATATCCAGTGCACTTGTAGGCACTAACATACATGGGCACTGTCTGCATCTAATGTCCAGTAGGAGAAGAGGGATGCTCTACTGCTCTCTCTAACCTAGATTTACACCTATGATTGAAAGTTTTTGTGCGTCCTTCAGTGCCTATGCTTTTTCCAGCTTGCATAGTCACTTGAAAAGGTTAATTAATTATCAAATTGTCTGGCATTATTCAAGCACCTGCTCTCAGGCACTTAAAATTCCCTATTGCAGGGACTGTACTATGCTATATAGTTCAGACTGTAGATAACCTTCCCATATGTCTTGTTTGTAGCTAACCTATTTTCATATAGATTTGCATTTTCTTCAACATTAATGCTTGGAAACACTTTCTGTGTTTATAGGGCTGTTTTCTCTGCCACAGTCATGCTCTTAAACCATTGCTAGTAAGGAGCTCATGGGGCCATGTAGAACAGGACTAGGCTGCTCTCCCCACGCTCCACAAAGTGCCAGGTGCCTTTCATCTTGGTTTCGGAAGGATTTCCCGTGCTAAAGAGAACAGAGAGCCTAATAGAGCTGCCAGTTGAGGGCAATCCTTTGCAAAAAGCTGACAGCTGTTTCATTATGGGATTTTAGACCTGCCTATATCAATAGGAAGATCTCAGTGCAGAGGAATGATTGCAGCTAAGAGGCAGTGTAGCTTATCAGAAAGGACCTTGCACAGTAGTAGAGGGCTCAGTTCCTGCCTTCGTCATAAGTGGCTGTGAGACCTGAGATAAATATTTCATGCTTCTCTTTGTCCTTTTTGTACTACTCTTTGTCTTGTTAGACTGGAAGCTTTCTGAGCCTCATGTATAGTCTCTCACATTGCTCTGAGCACAGTGGACCTCAAACTCTTAAGTACTCCTGTTTCTACTGAGATGTTAGTAATTGCTAAATCCATCTCCATATGATGCCATTTATTTTTAAATACATTTTGTTATGGAAGCAAAGGGCAACTAGTTTTTCAAAAGACTGTGTGCTATGCTGTAGTGAAAGTATTGTCAAAAGTTGCTGTGTTTTTTTTGTATTTTTTTCTGTTTTATTTTTAGTCTAGTATCTGATTATAGAAACACTGTTGTTAAGTTTCTGTTTTACTAATTTAGTTCTAGGAGACGTTATCAATGATATTAAAAAAGTGTAATATTTTGAAAAAGACTTAACAAGGTTTTTCTGTGTTTAAATAAACCTTTGCCTTGGAAACAGGCTTTGCTTAACCCTAGTATATTTCTTTATCTTTCTTTTTTCTTTTTTTTTTAGCACATATATTAGATTTCATTGCAGACAAAAGGCAGAAAGGAGCTTTACCATTTGTTCTTGGAAAATAATTTGAGGCTGATGTGAGAAAGAATTTAAAAAAAGATTAATACGTGTCGTTACAATTTTCCCATCATTTTAATTAAATAAGTCTGATGGAAGGAACCCTTACAATTTTCACTTTCTGCAGGCTTTAGAAATCTGCTTAACAACTATTTACCTCATGACTAAAATCGTGTTGAAATTTCCCTAGTAAGAATGTGATCTGTATTTTTGTGGATTAGAGCTTTACAGGGGGAAATCCAGATGCACTAGATGTGTATGTTAAGTTCTAATTTTGTGGAAGGATACTTGGGAAGTAAATGATTGACAATGTTGGCCTTTAACAGTGCATAACTAATCTTTAAAACCACCACCTATAGAGATTTGTGGTTCTGATTTTGTCTCATGATGCTACTGCTTTTGTTTTGCATCTGACTGCAGAGTCAAAGAGTGTGTGAGGTTTGATTGTACAGGGAAGGATAGGTCTCCCTCTCCCTCTCCCTCAGTGCATGGCCTATGGTGTCTGCTTTTATTTTAGAATATTTTGCCATTTGCTTTGTGCTTTGGAAGCAGAAAATTGCTATTTCTTGTCATTGTTGTTGTCACTGATTATGTGTGGCAGGAGAAATATAAGGTTTGTGTGAACAGAAACTTAAGATGTGCACAGGGAGGTCAGTGGGAATTATGAAATTATTTTTATTTTCATTTTTGAAGTGATGAGAGAGATTTTGTTTACGGATCATGTAACAGAAGCAGACAGGCATTTTACTGAAGAAAGAGTAGGGATATGAGATATGACTGTTTTCTAAAGATACTGGGTTTGAAAATCTTACGTTCTGTTGCCTCATTTTTCTGTACGAAGATCATACAAACTGCTGGAACTGGAAACTGCAGTAAGCCTTTCTGTCACAGAGCCAAGGGATGGAGTCAGAAAACCAGACACCAAATTTTTCTTTCATTTTCAATCACATAGCTAGGAATTTGGACCACAATGGAGCATAAGCTTCTTTCTTAATACTGAAAAATGTTATTAGAATCTTCTTTCTCTCTTTCTTTCTTTCTTTTTTGGTGGAAGATGAGATTCCTACCTTTCTATGGTAGGTTCAACAGAATTAAATAGCTACAGTATATTCCACTAGGACAGAACTCTGTAACCAAACGTTTTCACGCTTATCAAAGAAAACATTGGAAGAATTAAGAACAGTTGGATCCAGACCAAAATGTCCTTTGGGAAAGATGCAGTTTCTTTAAAGATACAAGTGACTCTACTGACAAGATATGTTACATAACTGCCTCAAAAAATGCAATAATTTGAAATCTTGTGTGTGGAAAACAGATGGACTAATTAGAGACTAAATTATTTGTGGCAGTTAACTGGCAAGTGTATCAAAACAGGGCTAACTGAAGAAGAGGATATGACTTGTAGAAAAAAAAAAGATGTTAATTCAAACAGTTTGTGATGAATGTTGTAGCTTAAATTTAATATTTTAAGTTTAATATTTTAATCTATTAATTGGTGATGATATGAAACTGGGCAGAGTATCTGATAGCCCTGAGGGCTGTGTTGGCATCCAGAGAGACCTGGACAGACTGGACAACTGAGCAGTAAGAAACCTCATGAAGTTCAACAAGGGCAAGTGAAGGGTCCTGCACTTGGGGAGGAATAACCCCGGACACCAGTAAAGGCTGGGAACTGACTTTTTTGAGAGCAGCTCTGCAGAGAGGGACCTGGGTGTCATGGCGGATGACAAGATGACCATGAGTCAGCAGTGTGCCTCTGTGGCCAAGAAGGCCAACAGGATCCTGGGGTGCATTAAGAAGAGCGTTTCCAGTAGGGCGAGGGAGGTGTTGGTCTCTCTATATATAGCCCTGGTGAGGCCACATCTGGAGACTGTGTCCAGTGCTGGGCTCTCCAGTACAGGAGGGACATGGAGCTACTGGAGAGAGTCCAGCACAGGGCTACGAGGATGATCAGAGGCCTGGAACATCTGCCTTATGAGGAAAGAGCTGGGCCTGTTCAGTCTGAAGAAGAGAAGGCTGAGGTGGGGACCTGATCAATGTCTATAAATATCTCAAGGGTGGGAGTGAGGAGGAGGGGCCGACCTCTTTCAGTGGTGGCCAGCGATAGGATTAGAGGAAAGGGCCACAAGCTGAGGCACCAAAAGTTCCACAGTAGCTTAAGAAACATTTCTTAACAGTGAGGGTGACAGAGCACTGGAACAGGCTGCCCAGAGAGGTTGTGGAGTCTCCTTCTTTGTAGATCTTTAAAACCCGCTTGGATGCAGCCCTGTGCCATGTGTTCTAGGTGACCCTGCGTGTGCAGGGGGGTTGGACTAGATGACCTCTAAGGTCCTTTCCAACCTTAAGCATTCTATGATTCTATAAACTACAACATATGGTGAAGAAAACAGTGCATGAGATATTGCTAAGATACCACTGGAGTTTTACTGCCTGAATCTTGACAGTGACAACAAAATTTGATGTGCCATTCAGTTCAGGAATGGTTATTCATGAGTGGTTAGGATGTTTCTTTGCAGTAAACTGACATGAAATGAGAAAAGAAAGATTGAGTTTCCCAGTACTAAGTGGATAGACAACAGAAGAGTTCAGTGGGGAACTTGAGCAAAAATACAGATGGGTGGAAAAAGGGTAGAGAGAGAGTAGGTAGGCTTAAGCATGAAATTAGGAAGCAGAAAAGAGAAATGTTACAATACAGAATAAGCAAAATAACGAGAGAGATGAGAAAGAAAATTACCAAGTAGATTGGGGAATAATTAGAGGGGAGAACAAACATGAGATTTACAAAATGAATTCTGTCTTTTTTTTTTTGTTTGGTTGATTTTTTGGTAAATCTGATTCCAAAAAAAAAAAAAAAAAGAAAAAAAAAAGAATACAATAACCTGTCTGATTTGGGATTCTCAATGTTACAGTGTGGGATGCTTGCACTCATGTTTATCATGAATGTGTTTTAAGGAACACTCAACTATTTCAGTGACTGCTGCTTTAAACCAAGAAATCCTCAGTGGCCATACTGTTTAGAATTATTGGTTTGTATTAATATTTTTCTCCCAGATTCCACATTGCTTCCTGTTTATACCTATGAGTCATCATATTTACCTTCACAATTGCTATTTGTTGCTGTAGTTTCCAACAGGAGCTAGTTGGAGGCTACTTTTCATGAGCCTTTCATCTATAATGTTATCAGGGACTAGAAAACAAAAACAATTTTCAAATCCAGATTTTGCTTTTACTGCCCTTCTGCATTTGCTTATTTGGTTTCAAATTGTCCTTTGCTGATATCCTTCAGTTTTCTTCTGGGAGGTGGAACTCTCATCCCTATGATGCTCCTTGTACTGCTGCTTGGATAGTGGCTGTTCTTTGTTATAATAACAAATATAAATGACATAGTATTTTGACATAGTGTTCATCTTTGTTTGCATTCAAGTTATACTTGATGTGAAAAAAAACAAGGAGCTGCTTACAACAAATTTCCTGGTGTCATTTCTTCTCAATTACTGTGCTTGCATTTTGTTTCTCTATATTTATAAGTACAACAGTAAAACTATGGCTATTTATGTGAAGTGGTTTGGTTATCCAGTGATTTTTTTTAACTTTATCTAGAATGAAAGAAAAATCAAACAAAAAAACCTATCTTTAATTTCTCTGCGCTATTATTGAGACAGGAAAGTAGGAGGGAGTGAGGAAAAGAGAAGTAAAACACCTTGAAAGTATATGACATACACATTGCTTGTAAAATGAGAACGCAAGCACTGTTCCCAGTCTATATATGTATTTGCCAAGTGGAAGTTGTTCAATGATTTCAGGAACTAAGTATGCTAGATAGGGGCTATATTTGTGCACTTGCAGTCAACCTGAGATATAGGGAGCTTTGCGTAGCTTGTGCATGTCACTAATGCAATAGCTCAGTTTGGGTTACCTTGTGATGCACGAGAGGGAGTGAATTAGGATTTGTGGATAGCTACGTTGTGTTTACCCAGAGAATCCTAAATGAAAGGATTCAATGATTTGCTATCCTGCTCCATGCTAATGGGATTGCATGTGGGTGGTAATGGGTTTACAACTGATCTTGATAAATTTAAAGGTCTTTTCCAACAGTAAAGATCCTATGGCAGCAAGCTCCTAAACATAGTGACATGCAGCATTCAGTCAGCTCTCCTCTAGTCCCTGTCAGCGAGAATGGGGGCAGCTATTTATGTTGAAGCTATGCTGCACTGACAAAGTTCAGGCAGCTCAAAATGAAAGCTGACAATCTGTCTTTAATCTGCACCAGTGGAAAAAATCTTGTGAAAGGATGCAAAGTCAGGTGCAGACCATCAGCTGGGTTTTGTGTGCTTGTGTACATCAAAGTCTTAACAATAAACATAGCCTTTAAGTTTTCTACACAGATAGTGCCCTTAAGGAAGTTAAGCATAAATTTGTGTTGAAGAAAAGATTTAGTTTGATAACTACTGCCAGTTTGTTCCCATTATAAAACATAGATTAATTTAGGCCTTCGTTTTAAAATGTTTAATTGGAGTTATAAATGCGTTTTCTAGGAAGCTTGATAAAGAACATGCAAATGTGATGGATACTGTGCCTCTTTAAATATATAAATCAAAATATCAGTGCAAAATATGTTTTGCTTGCACTGTAGCTGTATAACTTTCTAAGTACTGAAAAAGCATCACATTTGGATATTTAATTATGTTCTAGACTAAATTTCCAAAGCTATAATCTCTTTTTCTGTGGTGAATAGGGAAATGTTAAAGATCAAAGTTTCTTTTTTTGTTATGCAAATGAATATAATCAACTTCTTAAAACTTCTGTCTTTATCTCTGACTACAATGTCCTAATTTTCTCTCTTAATATTGCTCTCACAGTTTACTCACTGGCTTCCATTTCTTTTCATTTTTTGGCCACATATAAAATGCTAAGGTAGAGACAACATAAAATATCAACTTAGAAATAGAAAAACAGCAATAAGACACAAAACAATGATACCAATTGCTGTCAGTATAATAATTCACATGTTAAATATTGATAGCTGACTTAGTATAGCATACAACATTCCAGGTTTTTTATTTTTAAAAAATAAAATAATAGCTGGATTTTATTTGTTTTCCACCAGCATAAATACATTCATTCCAAATTGCATGCACATAAAAGGGATTCCAGTTGTAAACTACATCATCTTAACAATAAATTGTTTTGATCTAATAGTACGTGATGGCAGTGCATTTCTTGTTAAAACTGCAAGCTTTTTCCAAAATGAGAACCAAGTCTTATTTTCCTTATAAATATTTTAAATAATCTTAAAGTACATATTTCATAGCAAGTTTATAAAAATAGTATTTTTGATAAATTAAGAGGTTTCATTTACATGACAAATAACGTGCAACAACTATCCATTCTCTACCAAATCTATTTGGTTGATTGTCTAGATGACATGCAGCAATAATAGTCCCTCTGCCCTCACAGAACTGACAAACAGACCAGCAGGACCCATGATCACCTCAAATAAACAGTGCCATACATATTGTTTGGGAACAACCATCAGCCACTCAGGGAAATCTTTGCTTTGATGAACAAAAGCTGCCCATGACAATTCTTTTGTTCCAGACTTGTAGCTGCTCATGACCCTCAGGGTCTTTCAATCACAAAAGTCTGCCAAACAGACCAGTAAGTTACATCTGTATACAAAATGCTTTTCAACATGCTTCTAGAATCTAGAAATGTTTCCCTAAAGTATGAACCAGAAATACTTTTTTCTTGTTTTCTATAAATCTGATTTTTCTTTTTTTTTCTTTTTTTTTCAGGTCTTGATTGCTAGAGAAAAGGTCAAACAAAGCAGTTGTGCAGCACTCTCTAGATTTAAAACTGGCAGCTGTGGAACATGCTTTGAGTAACAGCTAACTTTCTCTTATTATACATCTATGGCTTGGTTATCTTTAACATCCCTTGTGCTTGTCACAATGTCCAATGGGAAATCTGTGGCTCGTGCAGAAACTGCTCCTGCTGTTCCTTCAAAGTCCCAAGATCCTGGCAGGTTCTCCAGGCTCAGGGAGCTGACTGCTCCTTGACTAAAGCTACCTTCCTCGGATCTGCTGGGGAGCACGAGGTGCAGCGATGTCTCCGATGAGGAGCATACTGAAGAAGAAAGAGTTGCTGAAATGGACTGAAGCGGAGTCAAGGTAGTGTCTGAATGGGGAGATGTGCATCTTAAAAACTGTAGATTATCTTTCTGATTTACGTGATACTGGGAGGGTGAATTTTCAAGGCCTGAAGTATAGTAAAATTCACTGTCCATAGAATTTTGATTGTTGGATTCAGTTCTTTGGGGACTGCTACCTACCGAAGATAGATCTGTATCCCAAATGTCACACAATGTACTACCTCGGCAAAGCTGTGCTTTGGTGCAAGCAATATTCCCTGCTTGCATGTGTGTGCAGGTTTGGTGCGTAGTCCAAGCCATGCGAGTCTGCAGACTTCCTGTGGTCGGGCTCCTGGACAGGCCATGCACTGCGCACACCCCTGGAGGCTTCTGTGGTGTCAGTAGGTTCTCCAGAAGGCGCATCACATTCTTCATATCTCTACTTAACTGTGAGACTTCTTGAGTTAAAGTTGTCACCTGTAAGGGTAGAAAAAAATTCTCCAATACTTATTTATGCAGTATGAACATTTTGCAAACATTCTTCAAATACATTTTACCTTTTTTTTCTTTCTTTTTTTTCTTCTAAGGACATCAGCACTGATTACATGGCATAATACACAATATCTTTCATTAAAGGAGATACGATCAGCTAATATACATATGGGAAAGATGAGTCTTTTGACTCATCTTATCACACCTACCTGTTATACTAGGTGTGGCATATTGAAATAATTAAATCAGTTTAATAAGAATACATCCTAAGCAGAAAAATTCAGCTTGAAATTGTATTGCAAAGAAAGTTTAGGTCTGAATAGTGACATTACTCATGACATCACAGGGATATTCTGGGAAACAACCTAATCTAGGCATCAAAATGACCAGCTCACCAAAATGTATTTTTTTTCCTTCTTCCTAAGGGAAAGTTGGTAGGAAGCTAAAATGGGTCAATTATTTTTAATAAAGAAAAATAACTCTAGAGGGCCACAAATGAACTTTGCCTCAAGGGGCAGCTAGTCAATTTATTTTAGGTCAAATCACTGTCATTATCGCTGGGGGAAGAAAACCCATCATTTCTCATAGTGATAGTAGTGAAAGTAATCTGAAAACTCAAGACGGCACATTTATCTTCAAAAGGATAAATCACTTGTCAAAAATGGAAAAGGCTAATTCACAGGCTCTTTCTACACTGTCAAGAAAAAAGGCCATCAATTATATGTCTGACATAAATTAATTTTCATGTAATCATGTATTTTTCTGATGAGACATTTTTAAAAAGCTATTGAGAAGAATATTTAAGGCTGGGTTCAGCTATATTATCATCCTCCACAGGACCAGAGCAAAATTGGAAGGAAAGCAGTTCTATTTCTTGTTCCATTATGGTTTCTGTATATCCACTCCACTCACTGAACTAAGAATTCAAAAACATTATATGATTCACATTTTTTTAAAGATCGCTCTGCCCCTAGAGACAAAATGGCTTGAGAGAGGAAGGTCTTGGAAGAGATGTTACAAGAGCCAAATATACGAGTGCATTGGTGAATGTATGTGGTGAAAATTAAGCTCTGATAGACTTTTTACCAATCTTCATCACCTTTGTGGCACTTGGCATTATGAGGACAGATGTTTATGATCTAATGATGTTTTAGGAATTAAGTTAGCCGGGAAAAAAATCTAGTGCAACGAATCTGACTTCATATCATTGTATAATATTTAGGCAGTAACATGAAGTTTCAATTTCAGCAAAGTAACTCTAGAGATCTGGAAGCTCACCAAATCATGTATGAATACAAAAAGAAGTTATTGTTTTCTCTGCTGTCTTACTAACAATTCTCAGGCAGTTTCAGGGCAACTGAAAAGTTAGGTTACTGAAACTGATATTAAAAAAGTGAAAACGAAATGAAGATGCATAAAAGATTAGAGAACCTAAATATGTTCAAACTAAGAGGACCCCAATCCTTAAAAATGGGGTTCCCAAACTGCAGTTCTATAGCAGTAATTCCGTGGCCATAGCTGTATATAAATTTTGCCTTCAGGTTGGAAGAATCAGGACAGTGCAACCATGTTGGAGGTATATAAGACGGTTTGGAGATTGCTGACTTGGGTGCTTCAGAAGTTATCAGAGAGAGTCTCTGACTGACTTGTTACTGGCATTTGAGAGCTCATGATGGATCAGAAAAATCCCAGGTAGATGGGAGAAGATTAAAAAAAAAAATGTCTGCTGTTGAAAAAAATGATAAGGAGTTGTGTGTGATCCCAGTGGTGACATCAGGAATTATTAAGCAAACAATTTCTATCAGTACCTAACAAAATAGCTGAGACCAGACAATATAAACTTATATAATGGCAAAACAATCTAATACTCTTCTATAATGAATAACTGGCTGTATAGATAAGAAACTGTAGATATATCTTGTCAAAAAACTACTGAGAAGTTAACACCCACATAACTCTCTCCTATGACAATTTCAAAAATATGATCTAAATGTAATCCCGGTGAATCGGATGCACATCTGATTGGAATAGGTTCTGATCAATGGTCTGCTGTCATTCTGGGAGGACATTTCAAATCAGGTCTCTTAAGGGCCTATCATAATTTGTTTCTATTCACTATTTGAATGTGAATTCCATCTAGTCATTAAATACACTTTTAAATATCAATAACATGAAATTCAACAAAATTAAATGTCAAATATTACTTCTGAAAAGAAAATGTCAGAGATGTATAAGCATAAAACAAGGAATAATAGCATATGTGGAATATTATAGAAAAGGAATTGGGGAGTTTCATTAAATCACGTGTTGCTTGCATTAATCATACTTCGAGGACATATCAAAAGCAGTTTTTCTAAATGGATGCAGTAAGTGGCTTCTAGTCTCTCATAATTGATTGGGCTGGTGTAGCATAAGATACTTTGAGTTTTAAAAGACCCAACAAATTAGTGACAATGGAAAATGTTGCCTAACACTTAGATTATTTTAAGCACTTGCTAGTTAGAAAGCTAAAATTAAAATGAGTTCCCACTATCTGTTCCAAAGTGTAGCTAAATAGAAAGCAATTTTTTAGAACAAAACTTGGCAGTATTCCTTATGTTTATTTTCCAGTCAAATGGGCAAAAAATGGTGGGTAGATCTCTAAGTACTCTGTAGTAGTGGTAAAATACGAAATGCCTTGTGCTTGGTTTGTACTGTTTTTGTAAATATCAATGTTTATAAATGTTAATAAATACATGTTTATAAACACAAAAGTTTGTTTCTGGGTAATGTTTGGACCTCTGAGAGCCTCTCTCCCTATGGGCAAATGTGTGCAGAGCCATACTTAAGCTGTCTATGCTCTGGGCCAATTGCCTAAGCAAGCTGAGGTCTGACGAACCAAAAGCAACAACACTGTAGCTCTTCTGGTAGTGACTCTCAGTTTTGACTAACACAGCAACATGGTGTGGCTCAGGAGCAGAGTCAAGCATGGAGAAGACTTGGCACATGAAAAGAAAGAAACCTGAGTCAGTCTGTATGCTCTGCTGTAGATATGTTCCATATGTCTGAGCATGGGATTTATAAGAAGCTACACTCACATATCCTGCAAAGTTGTAGAGAAAGAGAATGACTAAAACTTGAGTATTTTCATATTTTTAACATGGCTATATTTTAAATAATTCAGATTTAATAGTTACCCTTTGAATCAAAGTATTTTCTTGCTCTTTTCACAGAGGTTGCAATGAGCAGTAGGGCACAGGCAATGACAGAAGAAAAGGCAGGGTCCTAGTGTGAACCTTTGGCCCTTAGAGTATCTCAGAATATTAGGAAGGATTTCTAGTAGGCTACTCAATTTATTTCAGTAGTTATGTATGATTGCGTCAGAGAAATGTTGCCTCTGAAAAAAGTAATGAATGTTTATATACACTCATCTGATCAAACTTCAGAAAAATAAATGGACCTTGAGTGCTGCCTTGTGTGTTTGTAGTTCTCCAAAAGAAATATGTAAGCTTGTAAGACAAGACTGTCCTAAATTTTCAGTCTACTCGATTTGGATCAGGTCTTTAATTTAAACTTGTTCCAGCTCAGAAAATGTGTCAAACTATTGGATCACTTAATCTTGAAGCTTCATCTTCAGTCACTTTAAACTGTTGCTTAATTAATTGAATGTTTGTAAGAGTGAGAACCTAAGCCATAACTCTCTCACTTCGTGCTGAACTCTAACCAAAATCAGTCTAAATATTCACTGAATGAGAAGGGGGGAAAAGAAAAAAAAGAAAAAGAAAAAAAAATAGGAGGACTAAGTGGAACAGCTTTCATGGGGAGATGTTAAGCAGTCCTATTCTGCTTCACCCTGTAATAGTGAACAGGAGCAGAAAGCCCTGGCTGCCAGCTTGGTTCTCATTCAGGTTAAAACTAAGGAGTGAGACTAGCAGAGAGAATGAAAAAGTTGGGTGAGAGTTTGGGTTACTCAGCTGAGCTGGCAAACAACGGACATGGTACCTTAGGAATTTCAGGGCATGTTGAAGTTTCTGTTCATTTGCATAAGAAAGTTTTGCTGTCTTTGCTATCCAGCTCCAGGAGAAGCATTCCATCTGAGGCTCCTTAGAGGAAATAAGCAGCTCTGTTACTCCTGAAGTTAATACCAAATAAAGAAGTGGAATCAAGGCTTAAATCACTTGTCCTTAACATCTTTTGTTAGCCTCATTCTTAAGTACCTGAACCTCCTTTTGGATTATGTCATACAACTGAAATGTGGTTAAGAATCCCAGTGCTTATCTAAGATGGGTGCAGCTTGTGTTGATTTAGCTGTACACTCTTTTATGTCCTTTAGTAACAAAAGACTGTCCTGAATGTCTGAAGGGATAGACACGTCTGTTTGCCCCAACAAACAGATGAAAGAGTCTAAAGCTATCTAGTGAACTGTTGTAATGCAATTGCCTTTCTTGAAATACAGTTATTATTACATTTGTTGATTGATTTTTTTGATCTCCACTAGAAAATGTATTAATCATGATGTTTGCTGCTGCTGGCTACTTTTGACTTGTTTTGTCCCATTTTCTTTTTTAAAAAGGAGGCTACATGTCTTAATGGAAAAGTTAAAATTCTAGGTCTGCTAGCATTTTAACTACTCTTGGTAGTCAGTCTGCTGTAGTAGCATGCGTGGTGAAGGCTACTCATAGGCTCATTTAAATAGGTAGCAAATCACTGGTTTGTAAACTCTTAGGGGAACATTTTAGTAGGTAGAGATACAACCACATAAAATGGAAAATACAGAGTCTTCTAAGAACACAGATTCAATGTAGATTTTGATCCATGGAACGATCTCGGGGATACCCACCTGCCTCTTTGGGAGCTGATCCCTGAGTGTTACCTTAAGTCTAAATCCACACCAGCTAGTCCCACACTTTTTTTTTTTTTTTTTTTTTGTCCCCAGCCAGTTTTGTTCCATATTTTATTTCTATTTTATGTCACATAGACTTCAGCTTGTTCACACATAGAAATGTGTTTAAATTTAATAAACTTGCTTAGATAGAATGCACATTGCTATCATTTCTGCTAAGGGACTTAGCAAAATAAATAAATAGATATATATTTATTAGAAAAATAAATGCATTCAGAGTACTTTAGCCATACATACCTACAATTGAAATTAGCACCTGTAAGCTATCCAATCAAAGCAACCTGATCCTCAGTAATAGACATTTTACACAAAGACATAAAATGACATTTATAATCTCACTACTTTACATATCATGATAAAATAATACATAAATAAAATGTATTTAAACAATTTATTCTTTACACAGAATGAGAAGAAAATCTTAACATTTGTTAAGATTTGTTAAGATAAGATTTTACCTATTTGCAAAATAGATAAAAAAAAATGATGCAAGGTGTCTAGCTGGACTTCAAAAAGTACACATTTAAATGTTTCCTCATATGAATTGATGAAATTGTCTCTGAATTCTTGTTTTCATTTTGTAAGATGAACTACTGCAGTGACTGGAAATATGAACCAAACCAAACAAATTGAAAACATGGTATTACCAAAGATTTTTTTTTTCCAGCCAGAGAAACTCTCCTCTAAGTGTCAGATTGAAGTTATTTGGGGGGAAGGATGGAAAACACAGTTGAGTAACATCAACCCTGTATTTCTCAGGACAAATTCCTTGAGCAGGAATGGATCAATTCCTGTTTAGGAAACAGGAACTGATCATGCTCAGGTAGTGTGAGAGCAACAAGAGAAAAAGCCTAAATAAAATTGGGTGTACTAAGTATATTAATCTAGCTTTAAATTATTTTTGACTCAAGCATATGACACAAGGTTTTATATAGTTTTTTCTGCAGCAAATAACTCTTTTAAAAAGTTTAAAATCTTGAGCTTTACTGGATTTAATTACCTTATCCAGTTTTTCAAAATCAAACCCACATTTATTAGACTCACAATTTCTTTTTTTTTTTCCTCCACCCCCAGCATTCCTCGAATCATTGTTAATCCCTCCTACTCCCTCCCTGTTTCCTTACCTCATTATTAAGCCTACTGATCTGCTGTTTGGTCTCTTCTGCTTTGATAACAAGCACAGCTGCACCAATTTCGGCTTCTGAAAATAATTGAATTACATGTAAAAGAGAGAAGTATAACAACTTGGAATTAGAAATGTCAGTCTGTCACTTGTCAGTCACTTTAAGTTTGGATCTAGCTTTTGCTTGGATCAAATGAAAGTAAAATACTCAGTATAAAATACTCAGAATAAAATGTGTAAGAAAGGTGCAAATGAGCTAAGCTGTACTCCTCGCTCCAGGCTCAAACTGTAACGATCAAGAACGACAGTGCTGGTACCAGTACCTCAGTAGGGTTTTTTTTTGTTGTTTTGTTTCTTTTTTTTTTTTAAAGCACATACATGAAAGTCAACTCTTCTTATTCTTCTGTTTTGAGGGGAAGTGATGTGACCTTATGACCTCTATGCATCTGTGCAAAAGATGTAAAACTGTACTGGGTATTTCACCTCAGCATTAGTCCACTGTGTTCTCTCTCTCTTTCAAATTTCTTTTTATTTTTCCTGGCCCCTTTGGTTTCTCCATACTGCTGTTTCATCAAACTTGCCAGGGTGCAGGTCATTTAAAGCTGCCTCATACCACCTGCTGTTCGTGTTTTCACTCCCACACAGAACCACACAAAGAGTGTTTTTCACTTTTTGAAAAGTGCCTCCTGCTCCATTCCAATTTAACAAAACTTAGATGTCAAATTTGCCTTTTTGTGATTTTTTCATTCGATATTAAAATGCCTCAATATTGAATTTTGCCATTTGTTGTGTACCTTTCATTCACACAGGTCTGGAAACATCAGCCCTGCAGCTGATCCTGCAGTATTACTGCCTTATATATAATTAAGGAAAATACAGAATTCCTTGTAAGCTATTTATCATGACTGGCTGTTAACAGGGGAAGGAAAATTGACCTATAGACCTTGTTGTATTTTTCTAGAGGGACCTTTAAATGGTACTGAATGTAGTTACATATTATACTCATTTAGGCCACTTGTCAGGAATTATCCTTTTGAGAAATAAATAAGCAAAGGAAAACAAGTAGCAATTATGAAAACTGTTTTCCCTACAGAGTGATTTTTCAGACTATACCTACCTCCAATTGTAGGAGATACTCTAGATTCCTGCCTGATCTGATCAGAGCTGAAGTCAAAGGTTTGGCTTTCCTCATTACGATTTCCATCTTCAATTCCATCAACAATTCTGGAAAAAAAATGTGGAGGCTTGATGATAGAGGTTTTATGCAGTTCTGTAAAGATCACATTCATAATTATTCTCAAACTTATCTCTGGAAATCAGGTTCCAAAAGCCTGTGTATTACAAGCCAATGTACCAGCCTATTAAAAGGAATACTTTACAGTTAAAAACACTATGTATAAATATATATATTTATATATATATATATACACACACACACATTATATATACATTATATACATTATTATAAAAATAAAAATGTATGCAACCAAATTTTTTCCACATATGTTTTAGCACCCAATGCTTTTGTAGCCTGGCTGTATGTGTTCGAAGCTATAATGAATCAAATTGTATTTCAACCGAAAATATGAAAGATATCTTTTCCCTGAATTACTGTTTGTTTGGCAAAGTATAATGACCTTCAGTGATAGCTGACCTGAATCAAATTCATCAGATATCTATAAAAGAAATGAAACATTTTCCATTATACATTTGACTTTTACTAGTGTAGGAGAGTTTTCCACATATTCCTCCTGTTAACGTGGCAAAACAAGAATTCACTTGTTACCTGCCCCTATTTGAAACGTGTCTATATACTGATCAAATAGAGGATGAAGGAGAAAGATTGCTTTATTTCTTTTCCTATGATTCATCACATCCTTGGGAATTAGTGCCTTAACAGAGCTAAACAAATATTGGTCAAGTTGCAGCTATGTCATGTTTGCAATACTAAGTTGCTGAGACCACTACTGTGCTCCAGGTAAACAAAGAAAGTTTTTGAAAATGCAAAGTATTTCAAATTATAGAGCTCAAAACCAAAACTGAAAGGTCAACTGCTACAGTTTCTCAAATATCAGGGAAGTGACTGTAATTTACATGAAGCTATTCCCAAAATTCATGGTTGGTTAGCAATTACTGATTTTATTGCAACAATTTGGAAATAAGGTCCATAAGTAACTTGACTAGTAAAAAATATTAAAATTATACAATATTGGTACCACAATAAATGATTATAAAACTTCTGTTTTTGTTGTAATAATAGAACATATTTTCTCAACTATGTACTTCCTTTCTATATGAGTTCTAGCATCAAGTTTCCCTTCTCAAATGTTAAAAAGTCTGAAATATTTTCTAAAATTTCTAGGCAGTAGTTTTCCATTAAAATCCTCTTTTCTAGTAATTTTTGTGTTTACACTGTTATGCATTATTATTATTTACTTGCTTTCTAAATGACTTTCCCTGTGATGGGCCCAAAACATTTTACATGATTACTGGTGGAATATATGTTTTTATAGAAAGCTAAAATGATAGAGTGAAGCCAGCCTATTCAAATAAATCAAACATAATTGCAGAATACATTCCATTTTTACTGGTAGAAATTGGTTACCTCTCAAAAGAGCCCTAAGTATATAAAATTCTGCATATTGTGTGATAGTCCCTATAATATTAGGGCTTTTCCTTCTCTGCAGGATTAATGAAAGGCTGACATTACAAGAAAGTAGTAACTATTAAAAAAATAAATATTTCCTAATATTTACTATATATACACCATTCTCCAACAAAGTTACACAATAAAGAAGAAGAAAACAATTCATAACTCTTGCCTTGGGCTGAGGTCTGGTGGACCACTGTTGTTCAGTGCTGAAAGATGTAGCTTAAGGTTTTTCTCTTTCTTTCTGGAGTAGTAATGGAGCTCTGTTTCATGCTTGGTTCTTGAGGGGTTTGAACTGCAAGCACGGATGGGTGAGCTGAACGGCACAGTTCCTGAAGCCAGCTGTTTCAAGTTTCTCCCTAAGTAGCTCTTACTGCTTCCACCCTTCTTCTGCTGAGAGGAATTTGTGTTTCTTGTATGGATAGGTGAAAGGGAGCTGTTCTCGTCTTCTCCTTCCTCATCCTCCTCTTCATCTTCCACAATTGATGCAAGTCTTTTGTTTATATTTCCATTTCCCTTGAGCTCTGTCTAAAATAGCAAATAATACATATTAACATAAAATGCTAAGCCTGCTCCTGTAGGAACATAATATCTTTTAATGTTCATACTGGATCAAAACCTGACCTATTATAGGTTTTGTTTCTTATTAGAACTAGAGCTCTTTTGGAACTCTCCTGCTATTTAGCTCTTCAGTGGTATGGATATAGACACACAGAGAAAGACACAAATGTATTAAAAAGTCATCTAGTAACATTACCAGTGAACTTACTGAAATATATTTTATTACTAAAAAGGATTATGGCCATATTTACAAGCCATGCACATGAATAGGTAAATTTTGCTTTGCCAAGGAGCAGTTTCTTCTGAATGTAACACTTAGATTTCTGGTGCACCAAGAGAAAAAAAGTGAGACTGGTAATTAGTGTATTTTCACATTTTTATGCAGGGCTATTAATAACATGTAAACACCATTACAACTCAGTTTGAACCCAGATATCCTTTCAGTCTTTCTTAGTCTTTGTGCCTGAAGTACCTACTGGAACAGTGCTCAAATCTCTTAGTTTACCAGATATCCCATTAATGCACTAACTTTGAAGTGTAAACTTTAGAATCAAGCCATCAAAAGCAAAATTATATCTATTTAAACTATACCTCCTGTAAATGCCTGGTATTGTACACCACGCAATTTAGAGGACCATAAGGGGACTCTGTTCTTCATGTACTGACTAAGGTGCAGCCAAAGAGAACAAGATATTGTTTGTTATTGTTTCGTGGTTAGAAAATATATTGGCTGTGATTGTGGAGATACACCAACATGGAGATGAGACCAACAAAATTGGGAAATAATTTAAAATAATCTCCTTTATTCCAATGGTACAATTTACTGGAGTAGGAAAGCAATGCACAATCACATCCTAAGTTAAATTTATAAACTCTGCATACCTGAGTGAACAGGATAGCCTGATAAAATCACTGTTTTTTTCTTTTTCTACAGAAAAAGGTTGCTATTTTTTTATTTATTTTTCAGGCTATTCCTCTCAAGGTGTTTAGCTTCATTAAAGACGGGAA
The DNA here is from genome assembly GCA_032353885.1 of Nothura maculosa. NCBI lineage: Eukaryota > Metazoa > Chordata > Aves > Tinamiformes > Tinamidae > Nothura > Nothura maculosa. The sequence goes on from JAUBOD010000163.1 coordinate 127,217, forward strand.
GCATTGTTAACTTTACATACAAAACCTGCACCTGAGATTCTTCACAATTCTGTTCCCCAAATTCATACCAAGCTTAAACAGGTGGGCAAAAATGCTGGTTTGAGGAATTCATCCAAATGTTCTGAGTTCCTATCAGTATTTGTCTTAATATATGGTAACACGAGTGTAATTTTGCTAAGTATGGCAACACATTTTCATTGAGTGATGCTTTTCTCTTTGTATCCATTGAGCAGATGTAATTAAATAGGCTATTTCAATGTATAAAAAGGTAAGAATTTAAAACATCAAAAGATCTGTATACATAAAATATCAATCTTGCTGTTAATCATAATATTCAAAGGTAGATTTATGTGATGAAAAAATTTTACGGGACTTGGCTCTGATATAGTCTATATTCTACAGAGTATGAATTCTGACCATAATCTAAACTTCAGCTTAAGTAAACATGTACTTAAAATATAGGTGCTGTGGTAGCATATCTAAACCCAGCATCTGGAAGAAAATATTCTAAACTTTAACTCATATAGACTTTACAGTGGCATAACTAGATACAGGATCCTATTTACAGGTCTGCTCTGAAACCACTAAAGTCTCTTTGAGTTTTTCTACCTTTCCTTTGACCATACTGTGCACTATGTCAACTTCACATATTTAAAATGTGATTAACATACCTGAGATAGTGTAGACTTGTTTGATAATTTTGATATTACCTGAAAAATATAAAAGAAACTAATAAATATATACATTTCCACAGTATTGGCTTCCAATAGCACGCAGATGTATAACCTCAGATATTTCTGTTGATAGAAGCAAAGAATTTTATGATGCAATCAGTGTATTTAATTAAATGGCAACATAGCCCCCATGCTCAGAACGTTGCTTGGAGAATAGATCTTCGCAGAACAAAGCTGTATCTGAATAGATTTTGGCTTTCCTTTCATTAGAAAAAAAAGAAACAAGCAAAAATAACATTCTTTTCCTTAGTAAAAAAATGTATTAAAGCTCCAAACCTGTGAACAAACATAGATGGGTGAACTGTGTGCATGGGGAAGGAGACGGTAATGGCTCACTGCTGCTCTGGTGAAATTCCATTCAAGAGCAACATTCTGCTTTGCCTCTACTTCTGCTGGGTTTTGCTCCTGTACCAGTCCAATTCTTATATTTACATGATCAATCTTTAGTATAAGTCCCTAAATCTTTACCTCTGGGATTTTTCAAAGAGAGTGATAAGGCTGAAGCAAGTAGGACCAACATATCACTGGAGACATGTGCTAAGAGTTATTAAGGCACATGATTTTTTTCCTTCTTGGATTAAAAAAACCAAAAAACCAAACAAACAAAAAAGCAAAATAAGAAGGGAAAAAAACATGTAAGTTTAAGGTGTAAATATTAACAGTAAGATTCACAAGAGCTGCTGAATACTGGCTGACATGAGCAATCTGATGTTTATTTAGCAGTCCACATCCTATTCATAGGCAAGTTTCAGACCACTCAAGTGCCAGGTTTATGAGAACAGTTTAGTTCATCAGATACAGACTTCAGAAGTGATTTTAAGTTTTTATGTTACTAAGACTCCAATGTGAAAGCATATACTACCTAACATATCTCAAATTAAAATTCATTGTATCAGATTATTTATTTTCGTCAGGTAGAAGATAACACACCTTTCTAGAATCCTTGGGACTTTTGAGTTGTCTAAGAGTCTTCAGAAGAAGTAAATACACAGTATTTGGGCACAAACATTCAGGAAATATCATTCTATGCTGATTTTTTTTTTCTTCACAGATCCTTCAGGGTATCCCAAAAGTTGTTTTGCAATTTCTCATAAAAATCCTGGTATTATTAGTGGTTTAATATACGATGATATATTTTACTAATATTTAAATTTGTGTAATCAGAAATCCTACTCCACATCTGTTAAGCTAGTAGCAGGTGTATCCATAAATTTAGCAATAACACTCACCAGATTGCCAACATAACAACTGCAATAATTAGGCTATTTAAATAAAATAATTGCTGTGTTTTTCCTCAGGTTGATAAAATATTAGATGACATTAATGGAACAGCTAACCTCAGATATTGAAATCTCCCCTTGTAATCTATGTGATGTAATCATAATTGCAATCTCTGCCAATTGAAGAAACACTATGTCCTTCAAGATTTAGGAGAAAAAGGAAATGAGGAATATACTAAAAAGGAAATGAGGAATATACTAAAATACTAAAGTTTTAAAACACAGAATGATGTGCAATGTGCACACATGTTTCATGAGATTAATTTATAAAAGTGCCCAGAATTGTGTGGTCTCAATTAGCTTGTCTTCCAGGCACAGGTGCAATATAAATGTTAAATAGCAGCATTAATTAAAACTCCAAAGCAAACAGAAACATTAGCAACTCCACAAAGAAAAGAGTTCAGAAAATAAGAATTTGCCTACCAGGGCCTTTAGAGCGGACTGAGTATAGGTAAAGATCTTTCTACTTTCTGCAGGGAGGAGAAGGGGGATCCTTAAAAGGAAGGTAGAAGGGTATAAGAGGACAGGTATGATCAGGGACCAGGTGACACATTTCCTTAAATTTTCTTCTTTCATTCCCTCAAATTCTTCAAGCCCTTCTGAGTGAGGTAGACATACTTCCAGAGAATCTCTACACCTCAAAACATCTTGTCCAATCATGGAAACCACACCAAGGAATGTTCTAATTGCTCCTTAATCCACTACAACGGCATTTATTACTTATAACGTTGAATAGTGTGTCCTTAGTACATAAAGCTAAGGCATGAGCTTTATGGCTTGGCAGTTTAGAAATGAATAAAAGGAACTATAGTTAATCTGTGACCAGGCAGAATTTCTGCAGTGAGCCATCCCTAACCTAGTCCAGCCAATCCTTTATTTCTCTCTCTCTCCCCGTCAAAATACCATTCTCAAAGAAGAAAAACAAATTTATAAAAGAAAAGGTTTCTGGAAAGCAAACAAATAAAAAAGTAAAACCAGTAAATTTAAAGACTTAATCATGTACATTTATCTCTCTACAAAGGCAGTATCACAGAAAAGAATAATGAAAATGAAGAATGGTCCTAATTTCTTTCTGCTAGATCTTTTTGTTTAGGTCAATAGGCTTTCATAGTCTACTTTATGTCTTTGTGTTTATGTAGAGTTCAAGAAGGCTAACATTATGGTCTTTTAAATGAAAGTAGTAGTTTTACAGGGAAGTTACATGTTAAAGGATAAGGGCAGCAGGAAGAAAAACATGAGTATTTTCTCTCTTACCCATTAGATAAAAATGAGTGTCATTAGGATAAGATGTGTGAAATACTCTTAAACAGTTTATTTTAATTACAGCCCTGATTTAATTGCAGCCCTACACTTCGCAAAACCAACCAACCACTAAAATTAATTTCACAAGATAAAATAGAAATAGATCAAGTACTCAAAGCAGAATCATATTAATTTCTTTTGGGAACATAGTCTTAAATCTATGGTCTTGTCATCCTTTAATCTGTGAATAAATGAGGCTTAACAATTTAGTAATCTTTATCACTGCTAATTGAAAACACAAAAAGGGCATTTTGACATCTGAAAACACTGGCTGTTTGCTATTAGAACCCAGTGATCTCAAGGTGATTTATTCCATGGCCAAGGGACAGTGGCCTTAATAAAAGAATTTCTAAGGGATATTGTAGACAAACTAAGACATAAATTAAAGTTATAAAATGATAAAAGGAGAAATATAGAGATGTAGCTAAATTTGAGGGTAAAGCAGAAAATGTCCGGGTAGGTAAATCTGTATTTTTCAGGCTTGAAAAAATGTTATCAGCTTTTATTGGCTGCCTTATTATTGCCTTCCCTATCATCGCTCCTGAGAGGTAGAAATATAATTTCACTGATTTTCTGGTAAGTCTAGGTTCCCAAATTATATGAATAATACTTTGCATCTGAGGTTAAAAGGGTAAAATACTGTTTCGGGAAAGGATTTGAAATCAAGCTAGAATATAAATGCTTTTAGTTAGCATTTGGGAACAAACAAAATGTTTAGGAGCAATGTCAGACAGTGGGGAGAAAGAGAACACATGCCATATGTTCTGCTCTTTGCAAACTCACTGTATGGTAATGGAAAAGATATGAGCACATAACAAGGGATTACTGTACCATTGAAAAGCTTAGTGCCTCACATATGTTCAGTCCTCAGTTTTTTGCAATCAGGAAGTTTTTTTTCAATGAAATATCAAAAATCCTTTGAATCACAGACCAATGACAAAGGAATTCAGAAAAGTCTCTTAACCCAAATACAATTCTTTTATATTTACATCTACTGATTACACTACCCAGAGTCAGGTATGTTTGCAGAACTTAAACTTTGGATTGATAACTGACTAGAGTCTCCAATTCAAGGCTGTAAAACTGTGTGAGGTAACTTCTATTTTTACACCTTTATATTAAAATCAAAATAGGATGTTTTATATATGTTTAAATAAAATCACTGCCTTCAAAGACAGCAGTCTTACAATAACTTTCACAGTAAAGGCATGGCATGATTTTTACCCCAGGGCATGAAGTCATGTCCTGGCATATGAAAATACCAGGAGAAGGCAAAGCATGTAATGTTGTTAAGTGAGGGGTCCAACCTAGCTTCATTTTCCTGAGATGTAATTTATTGCATGGACACGTAGTACAAAAATTGAAGCCTTTGGAAGATCCTAGCAGCTTCCTTACTCAATAAGAGCTACCTAGGTTAGAAACTAAAACAACCTGGGTACTCAAATAAGTAAACAGAAAAAATACTTCATTTTTTATAGTAGTGCAGTGTAAAATGAAATGAACCTGACTCATAAAATAAGTCTTTCCTGCCTTGTTTTGTATTATGAGTATGCCAAGGCTAAGACTTTAGCCATTGGAATAACATGATTTAACACATCTTTTCACACTGTTTAGAAAATAGATTTGGGAAAGATTATTTAATTGAAAAAGAAGGCCTTTACTAATTCTATCAAAATAACTCACTTATATATGATAAGATTAAAAAAAATCTTTCTATAATAAAAGTTCTTTGGTCTACTTTCCTTTGCAAATGCATTGAAAACAAACACACAAAAAAAGATTTCAGAACAGCTATGTGGAAATTTAATCATACCTAAATCTTTGTACCTTCCTTTCCAACACCAAAACCCAATGCCTACAGTTTTATATAACTACACTGCCTTCAGATTGCACGTGCACTGGTCCTGTATGACCATCAGACCATACCTAGATGCATTCAAATTCTTGTTCACACTCATTTTCTTTCATATAAACTACCCATTCTTCTGCTTGTTTTTATAATAAAAAGACGGTAAACAAGAACAAGCATTTTGTAAACAAGAACAAGCATTTAGAGTTGGTTTTTAAGCCTATTCAGCTGGTTGCTATACATGATCATAATAGGGATGTGAATAATGGATAGCTTAGGAAAAAAATTAAAAAGGCAACAGAAATTTGATTCAAAATGGGTATGCTATAAACAAGAATCATTCCAATACTCCTTCTATCACCATATCTCAGACAATAATTTCATAATATAAGCCCCTGCAGAAGGTTACAAAGCCAAAGCTCCTCCGTGAAGAGGATCCAGCAATAAGTCTTGACATGTCTAAATGATTGTGCCATCTGTGCAAGACATAGTTTTGCTAATGACATTTGAAATCCATTTCAGAGTCCTGGACAATCAGAAAAAAAGAAAAAAAAAAAGAAATGCCAGGGTTAACAGAGATAAACAATGAATACAAAAAAGTCAGAAGGAACTGCTAAAATAAAACGGATTCATTAATAACACAGTGCTTTTCATTCAAAAGTATTCTCTGAGATCTTTTTGCTCTATGCATATATGGCCATTATAGAAGCAACAGCACTTAAGAAATCAATTAACTTTACTATTTAGACTGACCTGAGGATTTAAACTCTGCATTCGTAAATTCTACTTTATCTTTAGATTGGTATTCTTCTGTTTGGGTTTATGAGTTGCTACTGGGATTGCGAAGACTTCTACTTTATACAAAAGGCAGTGTCTCCAAAAGCACAGTATCACCTTGAGGTGGTAGTTCAGGATTCTACATGCAATGAGCTAATGCCTTTTATCATAGAAGCAATACAGGAAATATTGGACGACAAAGAACTATTATTAAATGGCAAGTGCTTCACTATCTCTGATATTTCTGTCATAAAGCCAAATATCTGAGGAGAATGAGCCAAATAGCTAACTAACAGATGTGTCCCTGTGAAGTAAACTTTGCTTTCTGCTAAGATGTCTTCTTTTCTGCCTTTCTCTAATCATTGTGTATGAACATATACATATGCCTATGTTAGCACAGTAATTATGCTATTTCTCTTAATGTTCAAAAAGTGACCTATGTCTTAGGTAAGAGATGAGTTTTCAGAAGAGCTCTAGTTATAGTTATGCAGGTAGTTTCTGTAGTTTAGTTTTACTGAATGAAGGTAGAGAAGAACAAAATGGAAAATATTCCGATGTATTACTTCTATATCCTTAAAAAGTTGTAATAAAATATTAACATTTCTATAAATTGGAACATAAAATCATGTAGAATTTGCATGTTGCTCTATGATGTGCAGGTTGCTTTGATTATAGACAGTTTGCTTGATCATATTGTAATTTCACATACTTCAGCATGTATTCTGAGGTTATAATGGCTATGCAAGTGATACAGGAACTTTAGCATTATAGCCATTCCAGCATGGCCACTATATTTCAAAGGTACCTGTAGACTTCAAAACTCATATTCTCATAGAAAAAAATCCTAGAATTATTCTTATTTTCTTCATAAATGGATTTTGCCTTATACAGTATAGGTTACTGAAGAATGCTTCCAAATTTAGGCTACTAATTGATCTTTACTGTATTAATGTAAAATAAATGTGAATATCAAAAAGCACCTCTTACATCACGTATTGTAAAGTACAAGATATATAAAAGTTAATTTTATTTTCCATTTTTCCAATGCAGGAATAAAGATATAATTTATAAGAGATAATTTATATTATAAAGGTTATATAAACCTTTAAAGCATAGTGCAGCATATCAGCAAAGATATATTAATATCTCTGCATAATTAAAATAGAAATGGTTAGGTTCCAAAGCATGACTCTTTGATAGCCAGCAATTTTTCCTACCTAAAACACTGTTTGGCACAGTGTTTTATATCCTTCTCACACCACATTCTGAAAACATCAATAAGCTTCTTTAATATCCAGGATTATTTCTACATGTAACTCTCTGATTAAGCTTTATAATCTGAGGCAGAATGCAATAATCCAAGGAAGTGAAATGAATGAGAAGGGAGAGCTCAAAATGAATCAAAAGCTAAAATTAGATGAACTTTTGTCACTTATTTAAACATTTTAATGCTAAATACAATAAAAATTGTTTATATTTTTGTAGAAACTGCTTAGGTCCAATTGTAAAAAATCTAATAAATATATATATATATATATATAAGCATTTGATACTCTTATTGCAAAAAATGTCTAATTAATGTTGATAATTCCTATCTCTTAAGCCAGTCACAGGAGGCAGAGGTTGCCCACAGGTGTAGGTATTTTAAGGTGAATCACACACATGTATTATGAATTCAGACAAAACTCAATGGATTATTCTCTTTTTGTCCTCTTCAACTTCCTGTAGTCCATTCTTACAAGTCCTTCCTTATTCATGAGGTGTAAAGTAAGACTTGTAAAACAAGAAGGCTTAGTGGAAAAACAATACTAAACAATTGAAAAGATCTAATTGCATCAGTGAGCCATGACTACTGATCATCACGGTCATCACAGACAAAGCTCCATCAAAATATGTGTCAAAAATATGAAGAACTGTGAAATACTTTGCAAGGAGCCAGATGAAAAAGCCAAAATGTTTCTCAATCTTTTTAAATCAGAAAAGATATTTTTTCCCTTTTAAACAACTTCTTTAAAAGATGGTCACATGGCTCTTCTATATTTGCAGGACCCTGCTACTTGTCCTTCCACAGTAATATAAAGAGGTTATGTTATTACTGCGTATTTCAGCAATAGGGATATTTATTTTGGAAAGAAAAGAGAAGTGAAGGGAAAAAGAGAGGGAAAGAAAGAGAAAAGAAAGAAGAAGATATAGAGGGAAGAGACAAAAGGGAAAGAAAAAAACAGGACAAAAAAAAGGACCAAGTGTTCCCTGAAAGCATGAAAAAAAATTAAATTGACACAGCTTGTAAAGCGTGAGCAATATTTCACAGTAGCACTGATTGCAGAGTGGGCTACACAGACAGACTGCTGGGAAACCTGTTTTGATGAACACTTCAGGAGTCATGTCTCAAAGCCAATTACACGGTCATAATTCTAGAGTGATTTTAGTTTTTGATAGAGTGAGGAGTACATTGATTCCTATACTACGCCCACTGAGAAGATGAGATTTTTGCAGACCTCCCTCTCACACAGAAAGAATTATAAAGGCAAAACGATTCTACAGGAGCTCTTAGGCAGGACGAGGTAGACGGTTGTCAGGAACTTTGGCTCGCTACTAGAACAACGGGGTTTTATTTTCTGTGACTTCCAAATGCTTATGTACAGAACAGAAGGATAATAATCAGGAATATTTGAGTTTCCTTAGAATAATAACATGGATAAAAATATTCAATTTCTGTTGCTGTGAGGTATTTTTTCAGTTCTCTATTCACTTGTAATTTTGCTTATACAGGAACACAGAAAAGCACTACTGAATGGGGATTTCTTTTGCCAAATTTATACTTATAGCAGAGACACAAAGTATCAGTGATACTGCAGTTACCCCTACAGTGGTACATACATGATATGCTGCTCTACGAGCTACACGTACAACAAAGGTGTGTGGTTAACTGCATGCAAGTTTACTTTAAAAATGACAAATTTGCTTGTAAACAGCAAAGGGCTTTTTACCCATGTACGTACTCATTCCTTTGTATACAGATACTGGACAATGTGGAAAAATTAATTTCCTGATTAAAAAATAGTTGTGATTATTTGGAAGTCTTTCCTGGAAATTATTTATTATGGAAAATACTTTAGCATCTTCTATTTTCCTCCAGTGCACCAGATGAACTGGGATCTAGGCTGGAGTGGAGGAATTATAGCAAAGTGTAGCAGTGTGGTAAGAGCTACTTTAGAACTTAGCCCTTTAACTTAATCCTTGAATATTCTGTTATAAACACATAGCTAATATCCAAGAAATTAGTAGATTTTTGGTATCCTGAAATTGAACATATGAATAAATGGTTATGTGACTGAAGTTTTCTTTTGCAATATTTGCCATATTAAAAGCAACTATTTAAATTAAAAATCAACTATTTTAAAAAAATCACTATTTCTTCTTTCATAGTATCTACAGAATTTCCATAAGAAACTTTGATCTGTTTCTTTATAACTATAGACTATTCATTATGCAGACATCAAAAAAAAAAACCCAAAAAACTCAGAGATACTAAAATCAGAAATAACATTCACTTTCCATGGTTTATGAATAATAGACAATCAGATATGTAACAGAACTCCTTCTGAGTTATTACTTTATTGGAAAACAGCACTCATGTTCAACACAGCTGTTATTAGAAAAATCATGACTGAAGAGGCAAGAACAAATTCATGCCAAATGAATAATGTACAGACTGAATAGTGAGACTTTTAGCTCAACTTTGTGTTTGCATTCAAAATATTTTTTTAATATTTATTTGTCTTGCCTACAGGAAAAAAAAAACCACTTGGTAGCACTGAGAATAAAAAAGATAAAAATCTAGAAATAAACAAGAAATAAAGAAGGATAAAAACGTACATGTTATGCTTTTAAAGTGAATGTTTAATGCTTTCCTGGAGAGACTGGAGGCCCAGAAAGTGTCTAGCATATTTTTGAGCAGAAGTTGAATATATTTTCCTTCCCAGCTGTGCCCCTATTTTATGCTATAAAGCTCTCAGAGCTGTTTTCACGTTCAGTAATCATAGGGTTGGCTTGTTCTAAGGTTGCCCAGTAGAAAAGAAGGGATATTCCTTGCAGTTTATGTGGTATTGCTAATAGCAACCAGAGCTTGATTATATTTAAAAAAAAACTTTAAAGTTTAGTAAGTTCCACATATCAGCATTTCAGAAGGACAAGAACTAAACCCCATTTTTCAGAAAACGCCTTTTCTGGTGTGGGCAGAGGAGGTGGAGTCTTCTCTTGAGTTAGGTGGGCACAGGACAGGGAAGACGCTTTGTCTTTATTGCTTTTTGGTCACATTTCTTAATTCTCTTATTTTTTCTTATATTTTCATTTTTATAATTAGGGAACCTATCAGGGACACTGAATGTTTCCAACATGAGAATTTCTAACACGGTCATTACGTTTCACTTATACAGTGGATACACTCCAAGGAACAACATTCTCCCTATTTCAGAGGGGCAGTATTTTTTTTTAAAGAGAATAGCCTTTCCTCCTTTCATAGAAGAGGAAAGGAAGTTCTCCGTAAGTGTACTAATCTCAATGCTGCATAGGAAAAAGTGGTTCTTATTAAATACCTATGCTTTCAGCAAAGATAAGATTTTCGAATCTTCAGGAATATCATCTTTCTTTCCAGAAAAAGACACATTTTCTCTAAGGAGTGAAAGATTGTGCTGGTTTAGGTCTTCCTTTGGGACTTCATTATAGCATGAAGAGTCCATAGGAGTCAAGGATTTATTTTGATCGGTCAGGTTGTACCCAGCCTTTTTTTTTTTTTTTTTTTTTTTTAGCAGATGAATAATTATGTAGACTATGGACATTTTTATGTAGAAATAAACAGTAACAAAAAGTTGCTACCAAGCCCATAATGATATTTTACCTATCCTAAGTTTCTCATAGCATAGATAGTTCAGAGTTATGGACATCTTTTACTGCTCTTTAAATATACTGAATAACATATGTTTTTCAGGATTACTGGATATTAGATTTTGCAAGAGCCTTATTACGTCTGCTTTGTCTTAACAGATCAGATATATAATTCACTCTCTGCTATAAGTGCAATCTATAGTATATGATGCAAATCTATTGGGATAGGGAAGAGGTAGAAATTTGTGCAAACTACATTATGACCATAATAAAAAATTGTTCGAAATATTTAAATGTTCGAATTGTTTAATGCCATCCCTTCAGCTACCAAATAAATTAGCTCTCCCAAATATCCTGATATGACTCAATACATTTATAAGAATGGTTACTAGTACAGTAGGTTACTAGTCTCTATCAAAATATGGCACCAAAAAATATAATCAATGTAACTTTTTTTCTTTTTCTAAATCAAATCCTGCTGTGCTAAGAATATATAAAGAGATAGCACAATAGCATTGCTACATGTGTATGATTGCACACACATTAAATAATTGCCAGTTCCTGTACTTACAATCTCCTGATCTTTTCTTCAAAGATCGTTTAAACAATATTTGAATTCTTCTATAACTAGATAGCAGCAGTTTCTCCTCAATGCTATGAAATCCTGTTACATTTCCTCTTTGTTTTACTAAATGGATAAAAAAAAATAACCCCAAGACACAGAGATATCTTTCTAGTTAGAGAGAGATACAACAGCTAGCTTTAAGTTGCCAACATTAACATTCCAAGATCAAGAAATGCTTGATGGCTTCTCTCCCTATTTGATCCACTTTTTCTTAATTCATTTAAAAGTCCTTATTCAGTTTTCTTAGTGATGAGCAGATAAAAGAGAACAAGGGAGTGGATAGTGCATGGTTCAGACTATATCTTTCTGTATCATCATCATTTTAACTCTGGTTTAAAGGATTTGGAAACCTACAGCCTAAGACAGTTATGGTGGACCATGGGGGGAAAAGTTATGTTATGAAAGATACTTGGCAAGTCATCATGAGGAAAAACTCATGCTAGGTGAATTTACAGTTTGCCAAATCCTAAACTGTCACAGAAACATTTTCAGAAGCTTAAATTCACATTCAGTTACAAATTTGCACTAATTTAAAGTAGCCAAGGAAAGTGAGAAATTGATGTATTCAAATGAATTAATTAAACTTACTATTGAAAAACCCTCCAAACCCACAACTTTCCCTAAAACTTCCTTAGAGACACACAAACATAGAATCTCTCTATATCAAAATATTGTGTCACAGCTGTCAAATCCTCTCAAAAACACCATCTTCATCCATCTTAATTCTTAACATTCCATGAGAGAAAAACATCTGTTAACTCACGGAGCACCTCTGTGATACTTGTGTGCACCTCTGTGCATACTTGACACTCTTGCTCAGGAACCAGCCAGGCTATAGTCAGTGGCTTTATAGCAATGAGTAGTTTTCTAAACTGCATGGATGGCAGCAATTTTGGGTTGTGTCTATCCAACCAGATAACCTTTCTCCTCCTGGACTTGGCATGATGTTCATACATGATTTTGATAGTATCCTAATCCTTAGCATGTATTCAAATACTCATACTCTCAATGGGATAAAGAGAAGCACAATGAAAAATTAAATACTTGAATCTTCAAAGTTTGGCCGTCACTATACTGATTGCATTAAGCATTTTCCTAGGCTCCACAAAAGGAGATATCCTCACATGATTAAATCACAAAAGGAGAACCTCACAAAAACCGTCCAGCAGCAAAATTTGGTTATGAATTTGCTACATGATTTTAATGAAAGCACTTCGGTAATCCCATATAGCTGTCTTCCAGCAGTTCTTAATATGGAATTACTTGCATCTGTAGATTTTACCACATTTTGTTTATCTCACATAAATTTCTAGTTTAAATGACAAACATATTGCAATTGTAATGTGACAAAAAGTACTATTTCCCATTTTGAAAATGTCCTGAACATTTTTAACTATGCAGTGATAGTGAAAAACATATCAGCATATCAAACAGCATATCAACTTCTAGAAATGTGTAGGTAAATGCTTTTATCCAGACAAATGCTTTAAATAACTAGAAATTCTTTTAAAGCATAAGCCAAAAAAAGAAAAAAATGCAAAGATTATTTTCTACTGAATTTTGTTTTCCATCGAAAGTAATATGTTCTCTGTTTATGACCTAACTAAAAATTCATGTAGGTAATGACTTAGTTACCAACAAATGAAATGATCAAAAGTCACCAACATATTATTTCTTTACCAAGAAAAAATGTCAAGAACTGTCTATAAGGAGCATCTTAATGGTAACAATAGCAATTGAGACCTTTAAAGATACTTACATCACTTTCATGGCCTTCTCTTAGATTGTATGTGAGATCGTGCTGTATGTCTTCGACAAACTTGTGAGCATATTCTGGGTAAAGGTCGAGCACTTCAAAGAGACCTTTGAGGATAATGCATTGGAGGTCACAGTATGTTAGAGCTTTAACGTCTGCATTTGTTTTTATAACTTGATCCCTAATGGATAAGTTTGCTCCAATTAAATCTCCTTTACCTAAAAGAAAAAATAAAAATAATCATCTTAAAAACATGGATTCTTGACACCTCTTTGAATTATAAGTCTGCTTAATATAATAGTTGTATTAATAGTTGTATTTTAAAACCTGTAGTTATATTTCACAGTATAATTAGTAACATTTTAAGGTATCTATATGTAAAAGTCTTTATTTTTGAAGCTGGAATATTATAGACAGTTAAGAATGATCAAGGAAGTACATATAAAATTAAGATTTATAGTCATAATTAATAGCAGGTGTGAGTTTGTACTTCAAGACATGAACAATCTGTTTCTGGCTTTCTTTGTTCAAATAGGAATATATTAAGTATTTATAGCAATGACATGGCTTAAGTTTAGACTCTCAAATCAAGTGATATTTTATTTAGAATTTAGATTGGGAAAGTGTAGTGCAGTCAGAGTTAGATTTCTCCACGGTGCACAGCATTAGGACAAGATCTAGCAAGCACAAGCTGCAACAAAGGAAGCTGATTAGAAATTTGGAAAAAAAGGAATTAACTTAAGGGGTGGTCAAACTCTGAAACAGGCCATCCAAGGAGGTTGCGGGATCTCCATCCTTAAAGATATTTGAAATTTGACTGGCTTTGGCCCCAGGCAAGCTGAGCTAAATTGGCCATGTTTTAAGCAGGGCTTAGACTGAGTAATTTTCAGAGACCCCTTCTAATCACAATCACTCCATGATTACTCAGGTCTATGATTTTATCTGTGGACCTGAATAATACATTAAGATTGTAAGATCTGAAATCCACCAATTTAGGAATTCGTGAGTGAAACAAATATAACACATATCATTTCTATATTCTAAAAAAAAAAGAGCAATGAAATGATCAAATGAATACTAGTAAAATAAAGGAAATTCAATTACAGCTGACCAGAAGCTAGCATTATCAGCAGCCCAGTACAATTTCACAAGACAGGAAGGAAAGTAAAAAAGGAAATGTTCATTTTAATTCTGCTTTACAAGAATATTAGAAATTATTAGCAAGAGGAATATATTTAAGTCTACAAAAAATACATCATTGTAAATAATTCTTTGCATTTAGAAAAAAAAATAAATCTTTGCACACTTTATAAATGTTAAGTCAGAAATATCTGATGGTCCCTCAACTGGGAGTCTGTTTAGTAACCATGGGACTGAGGCTTATTACTGAAATCACAGATAGAGATGCTTGGCCCTAGATAAGTCAAAGCACTCATCCAGCACACAAGAAGTAAACAGAAATTATTAAAACAGGACTTCTGGCCTTCCTCAGTTTTAATAAACTCAGATGACTGCTGGCAGCATCAATTAGCTTACAAAGTAGTTTTGTGAGCTGTCAGTGCCCACAGAGCTTTGCTTGCTTTGCACCCAGTGTGTGTGTTTCTACACATTCATCCAAGGATGAGAGCAGACTCACTCTGCCCCCTTTCCCATTTGGGATCATTAGCGGGAACATGGTCTGCTCATCAATTTTCAGAAAATGCTTAGGAATGTATATCCAATAGCCTCTGAGGCATCAGTGCTCCCATCAGATTGGTTGAAAGGGACAAGTTTATTAAAAGTTAGTAGATACTTCCTTATCTTTCTTACAAAGGTGAGAGTTAAAAAAGTAGAAAACGAGGCTTCAAGTGAAATATTACACAGCCTCAGGGAAAAAAACAAGGAAGCTTGAACTTAAAAAAGTAGAGATGTCTGGGGAGCATGAATAGTGGATTTAAATCAGAACAAATTCTCTCTCAGATGACAAGGACACAATAAACCATCAGTCAATAGCGGTCTAAGAGATATTCTGGAGATGTCTGTACTTTTTCATTAACATCAGTATTTACTCACTCTCTACTTTTGGCCTTTCTGTCTGAAGCTACAACCAGGAACCTACCAAGAATGGCCAGCACTGTGCTGTCCTTCAGGACTTCCATGGACCCTGAGCACACAAAGTAGATCGCTTGCAGGGCATCTCCCTGTCGGAGGAGGTATTCCCCAGGAGCGCAGAAGGAGGTTTTGATATGCAGAGACAAAGACCTGAGGCAGCCACGGCTGGCACACTCAAAGAGGGAGAGCTGCAAAATCTCCTTGTTCAAGTGCATGGTGATATCCGAACGCAGCTCATCTGGAAAGTCTTTTAAAAGCTGTCCAGAAAAGAGAAAAATGAGTGACGTTAAGTGCAAAATAATTTATTTACTCTTTTGTGCGGATATGATATGATTTAGTGGTGCTGCACGTATTATACTGATGCAAAGATTTCCGCTTGTTTTTGCTTTCCTCTCTCCTTTTTACTTTTTAAACAAAGTGTATGTCTTAGTTCTTAATAAATCTTTATACTCATGAACACTGATAAATTTCAGGAATAACAAAAAAATTATATAAAAAAAGGACGAGAAAGCGAACAACACTATATATAAAGACTCCCCCTTTTGCACAACTTAACCGTGTCTGAGTTCTGAGTTGTTAGAAAACGGTAGGTGGTTTTGCACCTTTTATTTGTGTGTGACAAAATCTATTGCTATAAAGTGACATATACACTGCAAATGTATTTTTTAAATTGTAATATAATATTCCTTAATAGATTCTATTGCTTCTTTTGAGGTAAAACACCTGGAAGTGGAATTACTTGGGAAAAAGAACCCTATATAGTTCACCTATCATCCTCAGATTGCTTTTTTGTTGTTTATTTGCTTTTTTAATGATTTTGCTTCTAGACAAAACAATGATTTTGCTTCTAGAAGAAGAGGTGGAAAGGCATTAAGAATGAAGCTGTAGAAAAATTTATGGAAGCTGAAAGAAAGATCCATAATAATAATACACATAAAGATCTTATTTTTAGGCAAGTTCCCCCAGCTCCCTGGGTAACATCTGATGACATTTTTTATCAGTTTTACAGAGAATCTGTTGCAGAACAGCCAAAGTGAGAGGAACTTCTATTTGCTCAAAGATGATCTTATGAGAATGCATTGAGGGGCTAAAGTATTATATTTCCTTTTGCCATAAAAATTTCAGGTACTGTTCTTAGTTTTGGGGGACACCTGAGTGACACAAATTTACCAATGCTTGACCAAGTATGTTTTGTCAATGCAGCTGTCAGGATGGGTGGTGAAACATGAAATACTAATGGTCTCTCCAAAGGCTGCTTTTCTAGCTCAGCAGCCACCGACTTTCAGTGGTACTTACAGCAAAAAAGTATAGAAACAGAAGTAGATTCTTAATCAAAGCTAACAAGGCTAGGACAGCTAATCATTTTTTATAGCTTTGAAAATCTTATTAGGCTCCTTCCATTACTAGGATGCTATTGAAAATCCCTTTTTTCCCCACATTACTTTTAGAGGCTATTGAACTTTATTATGACATATATAACAACAACTGATTGTCTGAAGGGAATTGTTCATTCAGCCAAGAACTCCAACTGAGAGAAGTCATGATTTCCTCTGACGTATAATAAAATATAATCTAGATAAGTCATTTAAAACTAGCAAGTTAACACACAAACCAGAAAATTATCTTTTCTTTTCACTGTCATGTTATTTTTCACATGTTAGTCATTATGAAAAATATAGGAAACTAAATAACATTCACATCAAGACAGCATATTTCAGGTCAAACCACTTATTTACAGGATTTTAATGAAGAGAAGGAAATTCAAGATGGAGGAGAGGACAGTCAAGAAGACGTTCAAAAAAAAAAAAACAAAAAACCAAACAACAATAACAAAACTAGACGATTTTTTTGGCATTTAGTGAAAGTCAAAGAGCCTGAAGACTGTTTCTAGTATCACTCTGTTGATATTTTAACATGTAATATGATGTTCCAAAACAGATGCTTTGTGAGCACATCCCTTCTGAAATAACTCACTTTTATTTCTCAGGCAGGTTCTTTTTAATATACAATTTCACAAAAAACAAACAGAAAATTCAAAATAACCGCCAGTGTAAGTCAATAATTAAAAAAAAAAAAAAAACACATAAAAAGCAAGTGAGCCCTGTCTCCACTTTGGTTACCTCGTTGGAATCGATTCCATTATTGACAGACCATGTGGTTTGGAAATATTCGAGCATCCTTTGCTTTAGCTGCTGTGGCAGATGATGGACACGTATAAAGTCTTTTAGATCCTTGGTTCTTGTGTGATAAAGGGACCATCTGGAGTACATCCTCTGAATTATGGCAGTTACATTGCCAAACACCAAGGCATGCATCAAAGCTAAGGAGGACAGAAATTATAGGCATGAATAACTTGCTGAACCATAAAATGTGACATAGAAAGCTAAGAGGATTTTCATAGAAATGAGTGTTTCCTGATTAAATTAATAGATAAATAAATAAAACAAAGCTTATGAGTACATATATTTCCAACGTAGCATATACTCCATCAGAAATATACATACTCAAAAGTTTTGTTTATTTACAGTTTTGTGACATTACCTGTCATAGTTATGAAACAATTTAGCACTACACCTGACACTATATGACCATCAGTTTAAAAGAGAAGAATGCCTAAATTAAATTAAGTTTATAGTGTAAGAAAAAAAAGCAACAAATGAACACATGGAACAAGGTAACCTCATGAAATAATGCAAAACTATTATTCAGCATGAAAAATATACCTAGATAAGTTACTAGCTGAAAAGAATATAGTAGTTAGGTTTCAGAGAAATCAAACAGAAATTCAAAGTTTATATCAATCTACACATAATGAAGGTCCATGTTCAGAGGAATGATATTACACATTCTATTCAGACTTCTATCAAATTCTGTTAAAAGGATTTTAAAAATGAAAAAAAAACCCACACAAACACAGAGATGAAATATTCTAAAGCAGAAGGCAACATTCAAATTAAAAAAAAAAACACTCAAACTGACAAGCTGATTTCTTACATTTCTTGAGGTCAAAAATGTCGTGGAATTGTTTATCAGTATGTCCTGACATAGATGGGTTTGTCTGCAATTAGAGTCCAGCTTGGGAATAATAAGATCAGAAACAGATTTGAAGGAATGCTTTCAGATATGATTTGTCTCTGTTGGTGCAAAAATGTGCTTGCTGATTATCAGTGGGAAAAATCATTGCTGGATTGTCTGTCATGTGGTATTGATCTGAGGTATATAATATATACATTTACAAATTGTTTATTGAAAAAAAACTATTAAGGAAATTCATTATTATTCTTAAGGGACATTTATCTTTATAGCACTTGCAAGCAAGTAGACTCCACAGAGCAGGTAAGGAATTGGTGTATAAATAGCACAAACAAGAGGTTGACCTTGTGTGGCAATCGATAAAAATTCAGGATGACTAGAGACTAGAAGGAAGGAAGAAGGAATTTTGGTGGTTAATCATGATTCTATATGGCAGAAACAAATTGAAGATATTTTGAAAAATAGGAGGAGAGTTTGGAGAGTAGGATTTTTTCCAGTTTAAGTCAAACAAGAATGATCTAGTAAGAATTCTTACGGCTTTATCACAAAACATACTTTAAGAGAAAATGTAAGACATTTAATTCAATGGTTTCAAAAATAACATTGTAGAAAGTAACAAACAGCATTGTAGAAAGAAACAATGCATTATGTATATATTTCTGAAATAAAACATCCTTAGGAAGTGAGCAATGCTTCTTACTAAAGTTTCTGAGAATCCCACAGATATGAACAAATTCACCTTCACATTACCTTGTGAACGAAGGAGTGAGATTCACAGATGGGTAACTAAGATATCAAAAATGAAATTATTTAGATTTTGCTAATTCAGAGCATTTTACTTTTTATAATAAATCTCTTAATTATTTTGCTCTAAAACCAAGCAAGGTAGTTAATAACATGTAGTAACTGTATTTCACAAAGCAGCCTTTATTCTAATGGATATTCTAATATACATTTTTATTGCTTAAATAGCATAGGAACAGCTTATTATTTAAAGAACAGAGCAACACCTTACATCCCAGAAAGGAACACAGCTACCAATCTGGGCAATGCCTCTTAAAAATGTGATTTTAATCACTTGTATGAAAGGAGAGGATGATAAATGGAGGGATGTAAACTCAGCAGAGTAAGGCAGGAGGTGGGCTAGTGTGACCTTGAATGCAGAAGAAATCTTCTTGTTCCTCCACGAGACTTGCAATGTAAATGCTTTCCTCAGAGAACATGGCAAATACCGGACACTGGAAGCTAAAGTTGTCTGAAAGGAGCTGTAGTATAGTTCTGAATTATACCCTACAGAAGCTGGGTGCTCTAGGAATTCTGATTAAAATGTTAAGGATTAACTTCTCTCTCTAATGTTAGGATGAAATATTACATAGGATAAGATAGTTTATCTTTACAACAATAATTGTTTAAATGGTCAAATTCTTACATACCTAGAACAAATATTGAAAAGAAGGCTAAAACAAGAATATAAGCTGTTTATCTGCTGAATTAACTCTTTTCTTCTGGCAACATTTATAATTCTAGAAATATAATGAAATTGCTTGGTATATATTCAGTTAAATTAATATAGAATTTTTCTTAAGACTTTATTTACATTTTATATTGGCATATTTTAAAATTAAAGATCCACAAAGCTACATACCAAAACATACTTTAAGAAATGAAAATATCCCATATTCTAAAGTAGTACAGATTAGTATTTAGTTCCTAATAGAGTTTGCTGTTTGTGTGTTCATGAGTTAGCAGGGCATGGTGCTAAACTCCTTTCTCATGTTTCTCTATTCTTCTGATTTTCTTAAATAGGTACCCAAAAACCATTCCTCAGGAAAATTTCTCCATCTGAATCTCCATTTGAACTTCAATTATCATGCTCAGTGTTTTCATTGTTCCTGGATTCTCCCAAAGCAAAAATCTACTCACTTGCCTCCTTGTAACTTTATCTTTCAGTTTTTATTTCTTCTTATTGTATTCAGTCTACTAGTTCCTCATGATTGTTCAGTGCACAGGCATACCAGATCTAACACTCCATAAAGTAAGAAATGAAAAAGCTATAACTCCACTAAATAATGAATACAGGATACTTTGATACTTCCTTATATTTTATTCTACGAAGTTTGCAGAATCTCTGCTAAATCAATTTTTTTTTTAAATTTAATTCCCTACTCAGGATATCTCTTGATTTCTTAATAGAAATGAAAGCTCTTTGTTAATTCTAACAGATTTTATAGAATGAAATTCCTGTTTCTCACAGACCACTTTATATTTTAAATTTTTATAACATTATGCCATCATCAAATATAATTGATGAGTTCCCTGTGTTTTTATGACATTGTCAAAATCAAAATGATAATATTCTTGGATGATTAATTATATTACTCCTACTCATTTTCAGGACAGGGAAAAAGGCTAATATTCACTGAGCGTTTTTTAGTACCATTGGATGCTGCAAATATGTCGCTTATAGGATGTTCATCTTGTTCGCTGACACCTGAGTGTCAAGCTGCCAATTTATTTCTGGCAGGAAAATTTATGTTGAAAAACTGACAACCACTGACTTACAGAGTAGCCTTGGAGAAAAATCGCATGGCAGAAAGACTGGCTACTAATTCCAGGACAATTAGGAACAAGAAAAAAACAGTGGAGAAAATGCTGTGACAGTGATATGCTTTTTGCCCTTCACATGCATTATGTCATCTCTGAGTTGTATGAAGCACATATTATGAAATAGCCGAGCTTTCTTTTTATTTTTGAGAAGATGAAAGCAAAGAACTGCAGGATATCTTCTACATTGGTTGTCTCTAGCACTGGCCTGGGCCTGCCAAGTGCTTCAGGTGACACCAATCTACTGATTGTGTCAAATTATTCAGCAGAGTGGAGGTGACCACAAAGAGAAATATTTTCTCCAATGACAGGAAAGGTAATTAACATAAGTAATAATAATAATACAAACAATTAGCATGGAGAAGTGAGAAAAAAGAATATGAAATACAACAAAATTATTGCAATATTAATGTTATCTGAATTTAATGTTGCCATTTAATTTAATGTTGCCATTAAATTTACTTAATTATAATTAAGTTTCTTTTTTCATTAAAATATAAGGACTTCTATATTCACTCTGAGATGGTCCTTCAGGTTGGAATATGCAACAGCTTGTACTTGAGATACCTGATTTTGGCTGCCCACATCTCCTCCCCATCTTTCCAAGAGTTGCTGAAGTGAACCAATTGGAGCTGAATGTGCACAAATTATGTGACTGTTTAGAAAAACTTTTGTATGTCACCTAACTACAGTTGCACCTCTATCACCTGGCTCAGTAATTACCACAATACGGTGAATATCTTATTGCAGGGCGAGAAGAGTTACAGCAGTCTTTTCAGATCATGAAGGCTGGAGATATTTCCAAATATTTCCAAACAAATGACAGTTAATTTAAAGTAACAACCACAAAGCCATTTCTTTCCTTTACTATTTTAAATTAACTTTTTTTTCTAACAGAAGTGTCACAAAATTTCAGCTCTTATTTTCCTCATCCTTACTTCACAACATTTTACATGTGTGCCTTAGGATATGTACCTACCCCCAATCAGCATTGTGCAAATGGAGAATATCTTTTCAGCATCAGTATTGGCTGAAACATTTCCAAATCCAACACTGGTGAGACTGCTGAGGGTGAAATATAGGGCAGCTATATAGGCACTTCTAATCGATGGGCCTCCTAATGTGTTATTGTCATAGTAAGGAGACTCTATACGTTTTCCTAGCTCATGAAGCCAACCTGAAAAACAAAGCACAAAAAAAGACTATTAAAGAATACTAGCACCATGAAAACTTCACATTCTGCAAAACAATATAAAAATATTTAATTAGAACACACTGCAATCCTAATAAAAATACAAGAATAAAAAGAACATTACAGTATAGCAAGTTATGAATCATGTAAAGGACTAAGCCTCTAGAGTATTTATTTCTATGAATGAGTGCTTCTGATATGAACTGGATTTCTGCACGAAAATCAAGTGTTTTTGAATTACATATTACAGGTCTAATTAGATAATTTACAAAATCCATTAAGTCAAAGAAAAGAAAAACCTCATCACCTAACAACAGAGCAGCAAGAAGGCATCTTCAATTTCATTCTTTCCATAAATTACTACTTGGAAAGTTTTTTGAGATTCTAAGACTAAACTGTTATAATCATAATTATATATTTAGAACTCTTTACATGTTTCTCTTCACAGAATAAAGGATTCAGAAAACTAGCACAACTCAAAACAAAATTAATTTTCAAAAGATGCTTCACTGACTATTTTCTAATTGCTCATTTAATCTTTCTTTATTTTGCTGAATGAGTGTATATTTGCTAAAGGAAAATTATATAAGTACTTCATAGATATTAAAAAAGAGGGAAAAGTATGCAGCTACCTGTTTAGAAAATAAAGGAAAATAAAGCTCCTGAAAGAGCTGCATATACACAATGCTTTCATTTCGAGTCAAGATAAAAGAAGAAAAAAAGATAAAATTCAATCTCCATGCTCAGTTTTTCTGTAAGAAAGTTTTCTCTGGGCAGTATTTTCTGGATGGTCAGGTAGAACAAAATATGCCTCACATGAAGGGCTTGCATTTAGAAAAGCTGGTATGGGATCCTCCGTCCTGAGCTGAGGGCTTGATATTATCATATATACACTGATGGACTGAATCTCTTTCTGAAGCTTCATCCCACCGATAAATATCTCCTTGATCTTGCCTAGTGACAGAACACCTATCACATAAGACTGTTTGATATTTGAAGCTCCTAATTATTTAAAATGGAAGGAAAGCAGAAGACCATTATTAATGGATACCAGCAACCCAGGTGCAGAGCCAGGAGTGACAATGCATATTAAGAGTTATCACACAGACAGGGAACAAAATAAATAAGTTATGTCTCATTCACATTGGCAAATTTGGCAAATACTAGTGCCTCTCATCTATGCAGTGCTAACTGGTGAACATTAACAAACACTGCTTGAGTATTCATATGAATAATCAATACAACCAGGACTAACACTGCAGAACTAATCCAAAGCATTTAAACAGTTCCACAGTAATTATGGATATATTGTCAGCCTTGCACCTACATGTTCATCTTCTGCTAGTTTGGGTCCTCTTTCTGCTTACTACTGTTTTTTCTCTGACTTTACATTATCATCTGCAACCATAATATGACCTTTCTATATCTGATTCCATTCCTATCCTTAAGGAATGTAATTTCATACATAACAGAACACATAAAAACCTGAGACAGCCAATGGCAGTCAGTAGACAGAGTTAATAATAGTCTATCTAAATATAATATAGAAATAAAATCATAAAATTAAATTCAATTTTGAGAGTATACCAGTATATATTAAGGACAGCAAAGTTGAAACAAACCAAACAAACTATTTGAAACAACTATCACTGATACCTGAACACTAAAATGTTAATGTTTCTTAGGAGAAAATCTTTCCTCATAATAACTTTATACAGAAGATTGTGGGCCTCACTTTCAGACAACTGTATTTTCAGTTCTATCCTGGAAAGGTAGATGATTTCTTTAATTGCTGAATATAGCAACTGGTATCTTCTCTAAAGGACATTTTATTTTTAAAGGTCTAAAGCAACAAAAAAAATAATAAAACATCATTGTTCCTAAAGGATGCATTAATGCTAGTGGAGGTGGGGTACAAAAAGCTAAATGCCTATGCTTCATTTAAACAGTAGAAGTCCCTATTATATGCAAAAATATCTCTACTACAAAAGTACCAAATACAGTAATAACATTTTATAGATGCCAACAATCACTTCTCTCCAGGATGGAGTCTCTCCACATCATACTTGGGATAAGTTCAGCAGCCTGATCTTGATTCTACAGCAAAACTGCAGGTCACATGAATGATCTAAATCAGTGAGATGAATGACTTATCCTTGAGCCACTCCCAGCAACTGCTGTAAACATTCTGACATAAGGAAATGACATTAATGGCTAACAATTTTTTAGTGATGGACTACGAGGTTTTGAACAAAAAAATTGTATCTTGTACAAAATTTGTATTTTGTAACAAAAAAGTGAAAACCCAGTAAGTATGTTCTTCTGATTATAGACAGAACCACATTTGCAGTCTCTCATTCCAATTTTAGCTATTAAAAATGATCCTAATCAGGATGTTTTCAAGAAATAAGATAAGGGCTAGGTTTCAGCCATAGCTGCTCCGGGATCTTCTACATTAATTATACTCAGATTTTTGTTGAAAACAATATTCTTTTTCCTGGTGTGAAAAGAGAACAGAAACTGTCGGCAACATTCATTGCTGGTTGAAATAATAATGAAATAACATAATTGACTGAGGTCTTTTACTTTTTGGTTCCTCTGAGTAGCAGCTCTCAGCAGATTCTCTGGTGAACTTGAGTAATTAAACTCTGCCCTCAGGGAAGAAGAGAAAAAAATACACCTTATAGTCAAAGAAAGAGTGTGCTAGAATTTATAATTACAAATTTTGTCCTGTTCTGATTATCTAGATATAGCTTTCTGATTTTGAAAAAAAAAAAAATCAATAAATATAATGAAAAGACAGATTTTTCAGCTGGAAAAAAGGCAGTAAGGATTGGGTATCTAACTCCATTTGGTTACTTTGAAAATTGCTGAAAGAAGTTATTTTACCTGTATCTGCAAAGTGCTTCAGCGTATGTAGAAACATAATCAATCATTTAAGCATTTGGAGATGACATAAGTTGCAGTTGGCTGCAAAATAGATTACCTCACTTACTGTATATTCAGCAACTCAGTCATTCCTTGATTTGCTGCGTGCACTGTGTACAGCAGTGTAATATGTATACTCTGTTCTTACTATGCTTCAGATTTGCCTTATTTGTGAGATACTTAACACCCTAAAATCGTGGCTAGTACTAAATTCAAACTTAGAAAATAACTGCATTATCTATTGAATTAAGTGAAAAACATTAATTGCATTAATTACCTACATTTACTTTAGAAAATAAATACATTTTTTTCAGGTTGAAGATAAAATATTCTGATTTACTCTGGGCTACTCTGAAAGGAAGGGCAAAGATGTATCTTTTAGCACAATCCAGAATGCTTGAGAGGGGAAATGGTTCTCTACCACTGTGGTGGTTACAGTAGTGAAGGAGAAATGGGGGGCATCTTCTCCCAGCTTTGATTCCCTATGAAATTCAGGGGCTTCAAATATTTTCAGTGACCCAAAACTAGCCACAAGGCCTATTTTTCTGTCTTCTGATCTTCTTTCTCTTTTTTTCTTTTTTCTTTTGTGCTCACAGGATATTTGAATCTGATTTAGAACCCAACTTTAAATGGCCCTTTCATACTAGTGGGGAAAGAAAGGCTAAAGTAAGCAAAGCCGCAGTAGAGTTGTAAGAAAAGAGAACATGTAATGAGCAAAGTTAGGTCCTAAAGGACACTGCTGAATATGAATAATCTTTAAGTATTATGTTTCAGTCTAAGGAATACGTTTCAAAATATATGGCTCAGTTGAACAACTCTGAGAAACAGGAGCTTTAAATCAAAACATAAAAGATGTAGTGGCTTTATTAAATGACACAGCTAACATATTTCCTCTAAAGCACATATCCCATCCTTGATTGAAGAAGAAAAGAACTTAGGAAAGATTTGGAACTTTTAGAAAAACCTCCAGTTTACCACATCCTAGGTGCCAGTGATTGTAAACAGAACAACAGACATAAGCAAAGGACAAGAGAAACAGCCCACCCAGTATATCATACAACGGATGTATTTTCAGTAACACCCAAGGTAACAGCAGTCAAAGTACTAGAACTGTCTTATGGAATTGGAGGCACTACAAAACCAGAGCTCAACTAAACAAAACCTAAACCTATGAGACAACAAAAGACAAAAACAAAACAAAGGAAATAAAACCACCTTCATACAGTTAAAAAAATAAGAAAAATATACCCTGAACTGAAACTCACGTGCGTTTCTGATATAAATAGACTTTAGCTTTAATATAGAAATCTGCATATGGTATTCCTGCTAATGTACATTTCAATAAAGTGCGTAAATAATAAAATTTTATGAAAAAATAAAATTAGGTAAGAGAGACAAGATAAATCCTACATCACTGGATCATTTTCTGTTTTTATTTTAATGAAAATTACTATGTTCCTTGAGAACTATATTGACTACCATTGCAGTAGTCCCTGATCACCATTTAGCTTTATCATTTTAGATCTCCAGTAAGACAGTGATGAGCTGTAGTCACTCACAGGAAATCACACAACTCCTTCGTTACATAGCTGCACACTCAGCTCTGCAAAAGATTATCTCATATTTCAATTTTAAAGGGGTGAAATCTACTGCAAAACTCATGATGATCTCAATGAAGCAAAGATTTTACCCCATATTTTTGAGCTGCCTCCTTGAACTCTTAACCCCGAAAAAAAATTCACAGGGCAAAGTAGTTGCTAAGGCAGAATAAGTAACTGAACTTCCCCATGTTGAGGTAAGCACACTTGTGATATCAGTCTCTGTGAGACAGTTTTTACATGCTGCAGTCTCTTCCACCAACTATCCCTTTCTGCATATGCTCTTCAACCAGTTAAGATTTGTTTGAGGAGGGCAGAAGAGAACTAAATTGGCATTCTATGCTTATTAAGATCATACCATCAGTTTATGTTATTGTATAATGAAAGTAATATGTTTTATCAATCCCTTATTATCATTCATTACACATTTAAAAGTCTGCTAGCTCTTCAGGTTGTTTCTGCTTAGTTTTCAGCAATTAATGTCTAGGAACTTATGAAGTGCATAATATATTCAAAATTCAGAGACATATAATAAGGTCAAATTGTTCTACTTCCAGAGTGCATGGCTCTGCATTATTAAATACTCATTGCTCTGCCCTCCTGGCTATGGCCCATTTCAGGTAGTAAAGTTCTTCTCAAGATCCTTAAAGTCTTTTTATCCCTCTCTACACGAGCACTGACATATTCAACTTCTTCCAGCTAAAGCACTTACTTTTCCTTTCCAGGATATGAATATATTAAACAGACCAATTGTATTACTAAATCCCACAGAACGCTGTTATCATTTCATTGTCACAAAGTTGGGTCATTTGTTTACAGGTTTGACCTTCAGCAGAATTTTACCGGTCATTTTATGGGATATTCCTATGCACCACACAAGATGTTTTTAGGACTAACGACCCATATAAATGATAGGAGCATGAAAAACATGAATCTGATTTTTCTTTGTAATTACATAGATTAGAAAATATATACAACAAGGAGAAAACTGCAGTCCTAAAGATGTCCTTCAAGTGTCATAGAAAGACAGCTCCATCACATAAGCTCAAATGGTATAGCACAAAAATAAAACTTTCACCATAAATCCTTGCTCACTTCAAAATAAAATGAATAAAAGTTACATATATAAGAGACACATATCTATGTGGTGTGTCAACAACTACAGGCTACAGAGAAAAAGCTCTGGCCTAGAGGCTATACTGAAAGAAGTGAATTGGTGTTCAAAATAAATAAAAGCTAAGTGGTAGTGCATGATAGTAGGACTATAACAAATTTTGTATTAGAACAACAGACATTATTCTAATGGCTGCATGACAGTGTAGAACTCACTCAGAACTAATATACTCCCCATTACTTTTATTTTGCTAGTATGCTTTCTTACAAACAATAGAATTTTAAACTGAGATTTGATTAAGGAAAGACATTAGCATTCTCTTAAGCACGAAAACCCTTACTTAAAACAATGAAATTAATTCCCTAAATAATCTATTCTAATAATTTGCTTTATTTATTTTTTGTTTCATTTTAAAATATCAGTCTTATGAAAAAAATGTTCATTTTTACAACAGCTTTAAGTATAATTTTCTTAAACTAGAAAGAAACCTACCATGAGTATTAATGACAGTGCAAAATAAATATAAAAACATCTGCTACAGCTCCATTGCTAAATCTCATTGAGGGAAATTCTTGACATAAAATATAGAAAAACATTTCTAAGAAATAGGTTTTTTTACAAAACACAGTTCCACCCCGAGTCCTTGTGTCTGGGTTTATTTTGTGGGTCATACAAAGCTGCTGAGGGCTGTTTTCTGCTCCCCTCACTCTAAATCCCAGGCACCCTCTAGTGTCAAGGGCCCTGCTGAGCACTTCTAGACCTGCAACAAGATGGGCATTAGCACTTCAGGATGGTGTCATGGCAGAGAAACCTGCCCACCAATGTCCCTAAAATGACATTTCTCTTTTTCTTCATGGCACACTAACTCTAAACCTTTAATGTACATAAATTTTAATATTTTCGCTCATTTTTATCACAGACATAATCATTTCCACCACTTTGTCCAGATAACAAAGAGTTAACTTTGTATAAGCAGATTACACTTAACCTCTGAGCTACCTAAAATTTTAAATGCCAAAGGGAGCGAGGCGAATGAATATTACCATTATGTTATATTTACACCTCCATGTGAAATTAAGAGCATATTTTGGTGAGTTGGAGGATGGCAATGACAAGACATGTAACATTTTAAAATGAAAAGAACAATTGTTGAAGACTTCAAACCATGTCCTTCCCAGAAACTCAACTTGATGAGATGATATTTCTCTGAAATTATAAGTGAGGATTAGAGAACAGCAAATTTTAGAATTGTTGTCATAAGAGAACTTAAGTGGACATTTTGAATGGACAGATTCAATAATAATGCAATCTAACTTCCACTGCAGAGCAACTGGATAAAATTTTTATAAGCTCTCTTGCTAAATTAGTACATGAAATAAGAGAGCCAAAATCAAGGTTATAAACAAACTCCTAATAGTACTGCACTCCAGATCACATCTTTGAATGCAGCTCATTTCTTTGTTATGGAACAAAGGAAAACTCAAGGTTTGTACATATGTAAGATGAAATCCAGAGGCAGATGCTGGGAGTTTTGCCACTGATTTTCAAGTACCTGTAAAAATTTCAGGGATGTTTTGACTTGAACAAATAGCAATCAGAAAAAGTAAAGTCAAGTAAAGAGAAAAGAAAAGGAAGGAAGAGAAAAGAAAAAGACAGTATCCTGGGTCCAGGAGGCTAGCACACGGAAGATAATTTGTGTAGTCAAAAAAAGCAATTAGGAGTATGGTCCCTTCATTACTGATCCCTTTCAAATGACTACTTCAAATGATGGCATACCCTTTGAATATAGACTAATCGGCATTTCTCTTGGGCACAGGTCTAGAGGAAACTCAGAACTGTGTTTCTAGATCCTTAGGAAAAGTTTAGGAAACTATCTGGAGACATGCAAGGAAAAAGATGTCTTAAAAGCTTTTCAAACTCATGGAGTTTTCTAAACTAAATACACACTCCCTTTGGTTGAGCATTTTTAGATACAAGCTTAACCTTCTCCAGCTCTACTGAAAGCCAGTGTAATCTGAATACTAATATCCTCTATAATTCCTTTGTAGGGTTGACTAATATCCTTTGTAAATAAATTGGCTGTTGTAATTCTAACTGACTACATTCTTAGAAACTATCTTACAAATAATTACATTTTGAAGAGCTTGAGCTTGTGTAACTTGACAAAGTCATAACAAGATATTGACCCCTTGTGCTCATTGAAAATGAAGGCACAATAAATATTCAATGAATTTAATAGTTTCAGGAAGAAGAGATTCTCAAAGGATTTAAAAAGAATTCTAAGATGTAATCATAGTCTTGCTGATAACAACAAAAACATACCTGATCCCACATAAACGGAAAAGATCCAACAATTAATCTTTAATTATCTGACATATCTGCTTATAACAAGGAAATATAAGCGCTAGAAGAATGGTCTTTTTTGTTCCACAGGAACCTTATAATCTATTGTAGTGAAGGCAATATGGGTGACGGATTGTACTGGCATTTTCCAAGTCTCTGCCTGATCACTCTGAGGCACATCCATGACTTGTGACATTCATGACAGGTGTCAAAGTAATAGGACTGATAGGAAATACTTGCAAAATAAGCATTTTGTCAGAAACAGTGTTGGAAAAATATTTCTATATATCTGTCTAAACAGAGATATATAGATAAATTAGAAAACACATATATATTAAGACATATAAATAAGCTACACGAAATACCAAGAGCTATACACATTTCAGTCCTCCAGTGAAGCTAAATACTGGACAATACTAAAACTTATGTTCATGCTTTAAGCATTAAATATATAATCTTAGTTGATAAACATTGGTAGTAGATGAAGTTCCAGCTACCTTCTTTTTTCTCAATTTTGCCCTTTACTTATACTAGGCTGGACAATTCCCTGTCAAGCCAGCCCTCCCTGTCAAGTCACTGTTAAAGTCCATAATATTTCTTAAAATGGTAGATGTGGTTCATGTCAATTAACTGCTTTTATTTTTACTTTTTATTTTACTTCCTCATATAGCAAATAGCCCTATTGCCAGACATTTTATTTAAGGCCTGCAACTACATTTTCTATTGAGAGAAGAAAGAAGAAATGGTATTGTGGGGGAAATACATTCCTTTGAGTGGAGCTCCAAGGACATTTCCAGAAAGCTAGCTGTTTCCTTGCTTGATACTGAAGGTAATTATTTGGCTTTTCCTCCAGGACCATTTGCTGAGTGCAATGGGAACTAGATTGCTGAGTCTGCCCTATTTGGCAGGTAGGATCCTGCAGGCAATCTAAGCATGCTTGGAGTCACTTGCCCCTCTCACCGCCTGGGCTGCAACACTACTTTGCTGCTGCATGAGGCTGAAGATTGCATCTTTGTGTTCTGTAGAGGTCCAAATTATCCAAACAGTCAGATAGTTCATATTGTTGAGGCCCTTGCAATACACCTGCACAATAGTCTCACAATATAATACAATACAAATTTAGTTTACAGCAAAAATATATTCCTGACATACAAGGATCTTATCTAAAATATCCCATCTTCATCCCATCACCACATCTGCAAGGAACACCTTTCTCTTGATATTTTATGATAGGGGAATTATCTAAGCATTCATACTTACTCTTCCATGGAAGTGTCAGTATAAATGGTAAATGTACATGTACTGTTGCAGAACTAGCACGTAAGTTCCTTATTTATCAAAAAGTAGCTTCATTTATCAAAAACAAGATAAATGTAAAAAGGAAATGTACTAGAAACCTCTTCTCTGTGGAAAACATCTTTTCTTAACAGTAATTTGTCAGAAGACTATATCTATCTGGATTCTTGGGAGATCTGGATTTTAATTTAAGTCTTTCAACTTGCTTTTACAAATCATCATTCTTTTTCTCCTTCCTATTTCACTAAAAGGATAAGATGGGTATCTTTTAAATACCTGCTTTACAGGACTGCAGCAGTCAACACTTACTAAGTCAACACTTACCTAAGTCAACACTTTTCCTTTTTATAAGCAAAGTATTTATAAACAGCTTGAATGCCAGTTTTTGTGGTGAAGAAAAATGAGTTGTAAGTTGTAAGAATTAATAATTACCCTAATTTTCCAAAGAAAGGATATTTTAAGTAGACTAAGGAAAAGTAAATTACATGTTTTTTTTTGTTGTTGTTGTTTCAGATAAAATTAATTTAACCTTTAGATTATTTTTAAAACTTTCAAGACTGAACATATAGCTAATTTAAGAAGCATTATCATTAGAAAGAAACATCTTCAGCAAACCATCTAGCTTAGATGTAGTTATACCATCACTTCACAGAGTCTTAGCATTACTCTATAGGTAAGCTTGCTGCAACCATCCTTTTTTGGGCTATCAAATGTCTTGCAGTTAGAAGTGCTGATGCTCATTGTCCAGTTCCTTGCAATGAGCATGTTTATCTATGCCCTCATTGCTTCACTGAACTCCATCAGTCTATATCCATCTGTTATAACTTTTTTTAAAAAAATTTACAGTTACAGTTATATCCTTTGGGCAGAAACAGCATTTTTTATTCTGCATTAATTCAGCAATGGAGATAACCGGGTCCTGGCCCACAACCAGGATGCAAGGTGTTGTTGCAATTAAATTAACTGCAGTGGCGTTTTTCTCTGGGCTGTCAGCTAAAGTGTCAGAAACCTGTTCTGCATTTCTACACATTCAGAGTTGCAAAATCTGAAGGAAAAGGTTTGAAATATTACAGGTAATATATTCATTTTCTTTTTATAAATAGGAATCAAATAGAAATACAGATATTAAAATTAATACATCATTATGAAGATCAAATGAAGATTATAGCAAAAATATTGAATAATGTTACCTTAGCATTGCTATGAAAACTTAGGGTATGTGCACATGCAGTGTGGCATAGCTTAATTATGTACATGTTGTCATAGTTCATAGAATCACAGAATGCTTAAGGTTGGAAGGGACCTCTAGAGAGCATCTAGTTCAACCCCTCTGCACATGCTGGGTCACCTAGAGCATGTGGCACAGGGCTGCGTCCTTTCACGGCAATTTCTTGGCTCTACAAATGAGTATATAACTGGCTCAGAATCTGTAATTACATTCCCGGTGGACAATGACAGTGGAAACCAATATCATAAATGCCTCTCGCACTAAGTATTGTTAATTTACAATGAAAGGAGTTTAATGTTTATTGTTTTTCTATAAATAAAGTTACTTTTATATAAATGGTAAAATAGGCAACACTAATATTTGCATATTATTTAGCCACCTAAGACCCCATAGGAGCAGGATTATTTCTTTCCAGTGTCCTCCATAAGCGCAGACTTTGCTTGCTACTCAAGGCTGATCAATGCTATAGGCAATCTCTTACAACAAATACCTTCTTCTCTGCTGCCCTCTGCCCAGTTTCAGCAAACATCAGGAGTCTCTACCTGTTTGAATGCAGCCTCCCAGCTTGGCAACACAGGGTTGAAAACCCCAGCACAGCAGCTCTGATCATTCTCTTCGGTCTAACTACAAATGAATTTTTTTTCCCTCAGGATTGCTGCATAACTTTAATAGTTTTCATCTAGCTAGCTACTGATTATACTGAAGATGATAAGACAGTATGGAGTTCGATTCAGGTCAACAGACATTTACAGTCTATGTGACATCCATTTCTCCTTGTCTTCTACACTAATAGCATCCTTGCTGGTTAGATAACATCTAAGTATGCTAACCCTCACTGCAATCTTATCCTTGCTTGCTTAACAGATCTCTCGGTACCTTCTAAGTCTTTTTTTTTTCCTAATATTCTTATCTAAGAAGGCACTGCTTTTTTTGATAAGAATACTTCCCCAACAGGAAGAGCTATTTTGGTTAACTGCATTATGCATTATGGAACTGTATTCCATAGCAATCATTTATTTACTCTTACCTTCTCTTAATATTCTGATCATTGAATCTAACACCTAAGCAACTTTTGAAATTATATTCTTTTTTTCTATTTTTTCTATTTTTCTTTTTTAATATATTTTTTCTATTTTTTCCACTTGTCATTTCAATCAATTAGAAGGAGATGGAAGTATAACTAGATTTTGAAGAGAAAATAAAAGAAAAACAATGGTAATTTTTCTCTAGGGCAAGTGTTAAAATGTTAAAGGATTTAAAGTGTTTAAGTGTTAAACTAAAAATTTGCAAAGTAATACTTCATATAAAAAAGGAATAGATAGAAGATATAAAGGCTAGTAGCTCAATAAGAAAGTATGTTATAAATTCAAAGCTATAGAAGTTCTGAGAAAAAAACTTCTGTGTATGCAGATCTGACTTTTTTTTTCAAGTGTGTGATATAAGGAAAATCTAAGCATTTAACAATATACCTATGTTGTATTTGACAATGAGTTAGAAGAGCTAGGCATAATTATTTCTGCAAAATATGGCTTGTGTAAAATTTTATAGAATGGAGAATGACATGACTTACTCTTACAACTCCATATACATTTCTTTCGCTCAAAGTAGTTGTCAGTGCATTTCAGCAGTATCATTCAAAAGTACAAAAGAAGTATGCATATTTTCCAAGGTCTGTGTAAATGAAACAGAGTATTTAAAGAAATGAGTCTTGAATATTTTCTTTATTTTAAAATGGAAATGATCGCTATTCCATTAACACCCTTCCTTCACCAAGTTTCTGCTCTGCTAAAAGACAGGAAAAAGATGAATAAATGGGGAATAGAAACATACATCAAGGACACTTCTAGATTTAAAATGTATGTTTGAACTGTGGAAGAAACTAATAATAAAGAAGTAGTAATGCCATGCACTGCAGAATATCTGACATTTCAGCAACTTAGGATCTTGAGCTGCTAGAGTCAGTCTATGAGGCAGTACAACCACCTAGCGAAATGGCAGGTGGGAAGGATTCAAAATGTATTCTGAGGGCTTTCTTGCTTTAAGCTGGTTTGATGCACATTTATTTGTACAGCCAGACAAGGTGTTTGAAGACAGAAGTAGTAACTTCTGAAAAATTCCCTGCCCCAAACTTCCTGTGATTCCAGCATGTGAGAGAAGTGGAAGAATCATTTCCTTGCAACCAATATCTGAATGATGCAGACTGCCACAATTAGGGATTAGAGAATCTGATAAAATTTTTCTTTCACTGACCCAGTTTTTCACTCCAGCGACTTTGACTAAGTTCCACTCAACGTAATTGAAGTACATCTGTTGGAGAAGCTATATGGAAAGATCACAGTGTCATTTTACAGCTTGTGATTACTCTCTCTCATAGTGTTCACACTGAGCAGATTTCATCTCTACATGTCGCACTGTGAATTTGTATTATACCTCCAGAAACTGGTCTGCATACAGCTTTTCCACTGACATAAATGCTGCCTGTGGTATACAGTGATTAATAATATTCAAGTAAACTATGGCTACTTGTGAATATAGCAGCAGTTTTTTAACTTTAAGAGATCTCAGGGACTTCATCCACATATGGGATTTTCAGTTTTCTCTAAAATCTTATGCAAAATTTTTGTCTTTAATTTTTGTCTATAAATAAGTATATAAAAACCTCACATCCCCTTTCAAAAGGTATTTGCAACCATTTGAAATGACACATTTTTATCATTGCCAGGCTAAAGTAGCTTATTGGACTACACAAAACCAATTTACCATTCTTACAACAGTCTACTAACTGCACTAAACTTTAAGGTTTGAATTTCACAACATATGCCGGAATCAATTTATGTTGATATGTTTGGCGAAAGACAAAAGGGTAAATATTTCTTTAAAAATGCAAGTTAGCAAATATTTGACATGTGAATCTGTGACACATTGGTGAGCTCCAGTTCTGAGTTGAGCTCAGCTAAGCTGCTTTTTGCTGTAGCTCACCACTCTGTAGTTCATGTACATCATTTTCCTTATTGTCCTCCAAATACCAAATTATTTTTCTGGACTGCAAACTCAACAGGGTATTTCCATCATCTTTGTGGGGAATATATTTGGAGCACCTTATGATTGTTAAGATGATTCAGTTGGAAGGCAAAGTATGGCATGTAAAGGAAAATGTGTCAAAGAACTGAGCCTAGAGAAAGGAACAGCAGGGTAGAAAAAAAGGAATAAAACCAACTAAGCCCCAGAGCAGTTGAGAAACAAACTACTCTTAAACTAAAACATTCAGCTTGGGTTCAGGTTAGATACAACAAACAATACTCTGGTTTAGAATAGCACCATCAAAACCTCAGTGCTCTGGTTCTTAAAATGTGAAACTGAATGACCTTCACAAACATTTTTTAATTTTAGAATTTAAACTTCTATTAAAATTGCTGACAAGGTTTGGTATGTACTAGTCTGAAAAAAAGGGTTGTAAACATAAAAAAAGTCTTTTGTGAAAAGTAAGTGTTAGCTATAAGCCTGGGGAAAAAAAAAGAATCTGCTTTTAGGGGCAAGAATTTGTGAGGACTTCATTTGTAAACGTAGTTCTTTAACATGTGCAGACAGGTTTCTATACACACTTCTGGCACATATCCAAATAAATACAGCTATACATGTAAAATCCATTTGTACCAGTTAACTTTCTCTGCGCTAGTTATAACAGATGGGCAAATAAAAGAGAATTAATGTGCCATTGCTTGTATTGTACCAAAAGTGAGAGCAAATATGATCATAGATAAATAGAAAAAGTAGATTTTATCTTCATCTTTATCTACCTACCCTGATTCAAAAATGCAATTTAGTCAGATAAAAATACTGATCTTTTTCATAATTATTTCTTACTATACATTTCTCTAAAACAGCTCTCAAATATCATATTCTACACTAGAACTGTTTCAGCAATTCAGATTAAGAACTCACCAAACTAAAGAAATATACAATGGTTGTTCTGAAATGAATAAATACATTTATTCATTGCAGCCTCTTCTTAATTTTATTAACATAGCGATGCCCCAAAACTTTTATTGGACTCATCAACCGTTTCCATGATATATTAATTCAAAATGATTTTTCAGCTAAATTTTTCACCATTTTCCTCCCTTATAGGAGATATTTGCCCATCAGAAATTGGCAGGAGAATATATATATATATATATATTATATATATATAAAATAATCTTATTATCATATATAAGCAAAAAAAAAAAGACTTTAAATATTGTTGTTGAAGGTTTGACAGAGCCTTATAATGCATTTTACTAAATTGAAGATGGCATTGCTCATGAAAGACACACTTACTTCTATTCCTCCTCTTAAAATAGCCTCTTAAAAATCAGAAAGGACCAGAGCTCCAAAGTAACAGGTACTGTTACTCTGCTACTAGCAAGTACATCACTAGCAAGTGATAGAAAATCAAGGACATAATGAGCAGACTAAAACAGAGATTAAAATCAAACACGTACATGTACAGAGATGACAGACTGAGATGAACAATTGATTACAACTAGTGAGTGATGGTCTATGCAATCTAGTCAGCATGAAGTTCATTTCACCCCTGCAAGGATTAATAAATCTCTATGTGCCAGCTCTCACCTGATGGATGTGTGTATGTATGGAATTTTGAAAATAACTCAGGATTTTGTGCATGAACATTGCTTTTGCCAATAAGTCTGTCAAAGTAAGAGTAGACATAAGTTGCTGCAACTTACCAAAGTTGCTGCATTGCCAAAACTCTAGTTGTAGTTCAGTCTTAACTCTTACTAAGCTGAACTAGTTGAAATTATTAGAGTTGGTTTGGTCAAGGAGTTACGTTTGGAATCCATAAAAATGCACAGCTATCTAATGCGCAGAGCATTTACACAACTTGAATTCAAAAATGATTGTTTCTTTAATTTTTCCTTGTGTGTTATGTTAGATGATATTCCTGATAGCCCCAACATCTGGAGTTCAGTGTTCACACAAAATTCTGACTTTAATATTTTTTTCAAATTAGGTTCCTTATTGTCAAAGTTGGCAAGAGTGTAAATAGCAACTCTGGTGAATAAAAAGCAGAATAAATTTCTCAAGACGCAAAAAAATGGCAGTTATAAGGCAATTACTTTCCTGAGATTTCAGTTTAGTGACAACTTACAGTACTGTGATGAAACTGAAGCTACCAGGAATGCCACCGAGGACTTGGACAGAATTTAGGAAACCAAGATGAAGAACCTACTCTTAAGTTTCCCTCTTAAGCTCTAGGTTCTTACACTTTGGTTCATTCCTACCAGTCAACTTTTGCATAAGGCCAGAAATGCCACTGTCTTGATGCAAACTCTCATACCTACACCCAGTGGGCTCTTCGGCCCCACTCATATTTAAATGCCTAGAAGAGCTCAATAAGAAAGAAAGGCTCATGATCTTTCTCTGTCACCCAGCCCATGCCAACTCTAGCCTATTTAGTTTGCAAAAGAGGAAGTATGTGGATAGTCCCTTCCCCAATACTTCTCCCATAACTTCCTCATACCACACAGGCATAAGGAAACGTTAAAGGTCAGCAAGCTCAGCACTGGTAGGTACACCAGTCTGTGTCAATGCTATTAGTGAGCTCTCTAAGTTATACTCTATTATGTGTTACATACATGTCTTCAGTATCTGTGGTTAGGAATTATGACTTTTCTTCAATCCATACTAAGGTGGTGCAGGCCTTGAGTGAAAGGGACTGACCCTACATTCTGCATTTCTTACTGGCTCCACTCAGCTGCTATGCACCTTGTTTTGCATCCAAATTTGTCCATTCACTGCCATGAAAACTAATGATTACAGGATATAAAGCCATCATTGGGAGCCAAACATCTAAGCTGCTTTAAAAGCTTTGACTATAAGTATGTGAAAAACAAAGAGGGGAAAGTTTTATGCACACAGTGCATAAAAGTACCCTGGTGAATGAGTTCTTGAAGTCCTGCCGATTACAAAACTAATGAGGAACGAGAGAAAAAAAAAACATAGATTTACATAGATGAAGAACACTCTTTACATTCCTGATTTGAAAGCTTCTTCCAAAGTCAATGTATATTCTTTATTTTCTATATAAGCATAGGTCATTTATATATATTTTAATTTGGTTCTAAAAATAACATCTCCATGGATAGAATGTTATATATGTTGTTCTGGGTAGACTAATAGATAGTTCTAATTGAATTTCTGGTGGTGAGGAAGGAAATTTTTTTTTCAAGATGATTGCACAAATTATATCTGACAGCTTTGACTATCTAAAGGATGCAGCATTTTGACTCTTGGCCTTCTCCTAATCTCCTCACAAAGCATCTGAGTTTCAATAGCTCATAGAGTTCTCCCAGAATGAATGGCTTTAGCAAGAGGAAACATTTTCTATATTACCTGTTTCATGTAGACAGGTTTAAAATGCATTTTTCATATTTGATAAGAATTAGAAAGGACAGTGCATAAAAGTTTTTTTATGTACAGTGCCTAAAAATTTCAACCAGCAACTGGTAAAGACTCTATGTCTTAATCTAATATTAGTAAGACTACGGGCAATGTACTGAAATCAATAGCATTAGAGTTGGAGGAACAGTTGGGAGCCTAAACACAGACTAGCTTCTCTTAAGTGTCAGGTAACCAAAATTAATCTTATTTTTACAGATTGCAGAAAAGCATGCTGCGTCTCAGGAAAACATCTGTTTCACCGGAGGGAACAAATGAGGAGAACAATGTAGACTGCAACAGCAGGGGATTTAAAAAAGGAAAAAGCAGAGAAAGGAGTGTAACACTGTCTCAGGTGGGTGGAAAGGATCAGTCAGGTAGTCACGATTGTATCAGACATTAGTTGAGCTGCTGCATATAGAGGAGCATTTTGCTGAGATGAGGAAACTTGCTGAGGTAAATAGCACAGGCACCTGCAGACTAATAGTGCCCAACTTGCATATATTCTTCATATTCCGTGTAATCATTTAAAATATCAATGCAAGTTAAGCGAAAGGAATATGTTTTAGCACCATATTGCACAGTGCTACCGCATTGTGACCCTTCACAGATAATATTCCCAGAAACTACATCTTTCTCACTTTGCAATCAAGTGACTAAAAATTTTATGCAATCATTATTTTACATTATTTCCAATGAGAATGATTGCTGAATGAGGACAAAAAAATGAAAGGAAGGCTTACAATTAGGCTCAGTAAGAACACAGGAAATACAGCTTTTTCTCTTGTGTATTTTTCACAGAGAGAACTTTATCACTCCCCTTGCCCCAATCCAAATGTAAATGAAGCAGCTCATTTGTTTAAATTAGCCTGAGAAATAGATACCAAGAACCAAATGTTACTGCTGCTTAAGTCAATGTTGTTAGATTGGAGCTATGGTGCATATCTGATAGCACAGCAAGGTCTGAAAGAATTATGTTACAACAGTGAAGCATTAAAATGTTAGAAAGGTCTTGGGTTTGATTCTGTGCTATAAGCATTCTGAGGAAACATTAAATGGAGGAAGGATATTGATAAAAGTTTTGCTTTCTCTACCTCACCCACCAAAATAGATCCACACATAAAATCAAAGAAATCATCTTTTTCTTCTCAGCATGATTTTCCCTCCTTAGAGATCTGTACCTATATTTGCAGCTGCTAATGGTGGCAACTTGTTCTTCAGCTAGATTCTGGCTAAGACCCACAGATGAAGAACAGACAGTATACTTTTCAAGCAAAGGGAACATGTTTTTAATTTTATTAAACATTTAAAAGATATTACAGGGTTGCATTTTTCTACTGTTGGCTATTAGAAGGCCTCCTAATGCCTGCAAAGGACTTTGGTTAAGCTCTATTGATGAAAATTAAAATTAAATATTCAGCTTTCATATCACTCTAACAAAACTAAAAAGTTTAAAAATGAAAATCTGCTTCACTCTTTCATGCCTTTCACTCTTCTCTGGTTCTTACCTCTTTGTCTACATCTTTATCATAACATTAAACAATACTATACAAAATAGCTTCAGTGGAGGCCTAAGTACAGGAAGTGAGAATGTCCTCTTTGCCTTACCATTGCATTATCATTATTACTTCTTGAAGCAAGATTTCTCCTATTTTTCATTATTTGGCTTCTGATTTATTGTAATATCCACATCTCATTTTATTTGGTTAAGTTGCTCTTAGGCCCTTCTTTTCTCCACTCAATACTTCTCCTATGTGGATGCTGTGGAGTGTACACTGTAAGACTGATGTATCACACTCATCATTTAATGTATGCTTAGTATTAAATGCTATCTAAAATTTATCATTGAGATTCCATGAAAGTAACAAAATATTTAGCAAGCAGAAGGCTAAATTCATTTTGTTTCACAACAAATACCTTGCACCTAGACACCAATAGGATTCTGACAGTCTGACTAAAGAAATATAATAATCTTCTATTAATGTTCGTACATGTGGCTTATATGTTTAAACAGAAATTTCACAGGTGCTGTCAGCTTTTGGAAATCTAATTGCTTTATGATGCTTCTCCACTCTTATTTTTTCCTCTTTTATGAATATTTTAACTTTCTAAAAGTTTGTTCTCCCCTTAGAGAATAAAACAGAAAAAAAAAGCAAAAATGTCTTAGTGCTAGAAAACCCTTTAGAAATAGCGATACCTGCAGATAGAGAACTATGTCATCATCTGGATTAGCTAGGCAATATTATATCAGCTTTGCAAGAGTCATTGCAATGCAATTTTTATTATACGCTTATAGCATTTTAAAGTCCATCCATGAAGGTGATAGAAAAGTTTTCCAGAGAAAATTGAGAAATATACTTTTAGAAAGACAAAAAAATCCCTTTCAGGTTCTAAATTCAGCAAACAAGCAGCATTTGCAGGTGAGGGGGCTAAAGTGAGAGTTTACGAAATGCCTCAGTCCTTGCAGGGGAGATGTACTGCCCAAGAAATACCAAGAATTAGCCACATGTCCCCAGTGAGACAAGCCAGCACTACGAGGCTATCAAGAAACTCTTCCCACCTTGGGCCCCATTAGAAGATGGATTAAGCTAGACACAACTCTAGCATGCTTCATTGTGACACAAATGGGAGTCTTGCAAAATGGTTCTTTTCTAGGCACAAATGAGCTTTGCTTTAGCGATGTTCTTGGCGCATTTGATTGGCACTTGTATTTGATTTTAATGATGTGGTCATTGCCCAAAAGAAAAAAATAATGAAGGAGGAAAGTCTAAGTTTTTATAGCAATAACAGGTAAGAGCCCCAGGGGAAAGGGAAGATTTCCTGAAGCCAGCCTCAGTGCAGGAAAAACGTGGAGGGATGGATAACCGA
Organism: Nothura maculosa; assembly: GCA_032353885.1. NCBI lineage: Eukaryota > Metazoa > Chordata > Aves > Tinamiformes > Tinamidae > Nothura > Nothura maculosa. Next base: position 169,163 of record JAUBOD010000163.1, read on the forward strand.
GAGGCAGGAAGGCATCGCTCTCACTGTGCTCTTTTGAGACCAGCTATCATTGGTGGCCCAAATAAGCTGAGAGTGTCCCTTCACGGCTGCTTCCTGCCAGGGTGACTGTTTTTGTTATGATCATTTCTGGATTTGTTTTTCTGTCATCAATATTTGACCAATTTGTGCACAGTGGGCTTTCTTTGTGTCACCTCCCCTACAGCTGCAGTCTTTTCTTTGCATGGTTTGCACTCTGCAAGGAATTCAGCAGCAGGTCACAGAACTGGTTTACAGGAAAAAACAAAACAGAATAACAAACAAACAATCAAAAAATCCCAACAAATAGAAGAATAAAGATTCCATAAAACTTTTAGTAACCTACAGGCAAACTTGAGAGGTGTATTTAAAGGGCCTTCTTTCTCCTTTTACTCTTATTGGACCAGCATTCTCATGTAGACAATGGTTTGACACTTCTAACATAACTGTTCTTTTTCCTTCAGGCTTATCAGTATTCAATCTCTAATGAGGTTAAGGGAGAAGGAAGAAATTAAAGGAGATCAGAATAGGTGATATCATAGTTCAAATACTCCTCACTTGTGTGAGCCCTTGGTCACACATGTTTGACTCTTGCCTCCATCAAACATTTTTCCTGTCAGGAAGATCCATTTCACTATTAGGTAGTTCATTTATGAAAGACACATGCATTATTTCTTTTCCTTAGAGATTATATAAATATTTTGCATTATTTCCACTCTTTTAATGTCTTTAGTATTTAGTAGCATAAAGCAAATTATCTCAGCTTTCTTCTTCCAGTTAATTTTATTACTGGCTTTGTTTTTATTTCTGCTTAAATGGGCCCATATTGGACTGTAGGTTAAAGGTAAATGTATTTACAATTATAATGGCCAAACACAATGAAACAAAAAGAAAAGGAGGAAAGGGGAATGCTTGACCTGAGGAAATTCATCTCGACAGAAAAGCTGCAATGACCTATAAAGATGTGCAAGTGTTGCATTATCAAGTAGCATATTTTTAACAGCATACAGGTATCTGATAATATCAGGTCCATATATAAGATAAATTGTTTTCTCATTGTACCATCACATATGGGTACAGCCATTAGCAACAATACTGAAGTTTAAAAAAAGAAAAAAAAATATTTAATGTTTTTGAATAAAGAATTCTAAAGCAGAAGAAATACAAATGAAGCAAACTGGAATAGAGACTAAATGCAGGGCTAAACATGAACTGTCCAAAATCTTCTATCCATTGATAGATATCCATTGATCCTGTTTCTCCAGTAAAACAGAAAAAACTTCAAATCAGCTAGGCTAAGTATTTTTGAATGGCATTTTTAACAAAAAAAGAAATAGATGCTGTTCTTTTTGGCAAGAAATGTACAGCAAGCAATAATCAACACAATGCAATCTCTCTGTGGAAAATTTGCATTATTTATAAAACCAGAATGAACTTTCTCATCGACTGTTGTGTGCTGTCTGGCTCTGTCTTATCTAATTCCTTAGTTTCATTCTAAAAATGTCATTCTACTATTTCCATTTTCTGTTCCAATTTTATGTTTCTGTTTTCCTGCATTGTGCTGAAGTTTAGAGAACCAATGTCTTCAGTAAAAGATTACCCACATTCTGGCATTTATTTCTCATTGAATACTTCCATTCCGACATAAGACACAAATCATTTACTACAAGTTTAAAGCACTCAATAAATGAGGACTCACCTATGTCCCAGGTAAGGGGATTATTCTGCTCCATCTCCCTTTTCCCAATGACATACCAAATGCAGGCCATCCAGTGAGCAAGCAAGGCAAACATGGACATAAGAAGCGTGAGAACAATTGTGCTGTGCTGGGAATAACGATCCAGCTTCTGAAGGAGACGTAAGAGGCGTAGCAATCTGACTGTCTTTAGAAGGTGGACAAGAGAAACCTAGGAGAACACAGAGAAAAATCAAATAGACGGGAGTTGAAATTTCTTACACAGTTTTAATGCTTCAATGATAGGAAATTCTGTGTTCTAAAACTCTGTACATTATTGCCTGCACTTTATTAAACTACTTAGTTGTGTATTATGCTTAGCCTCAATCTTAAGGCAACAGAGAATGGCAAAGATGACAGTTTTTTAAAAAAATAAAGTGCTTTTACTGCTATTTCTGCTGCGTACCTATATTTTTAGTATTTCTGAGTTCAGCCAAACACTATTAGAAAACTAAATCTTTCCTTTTTCCTTTTTTAATCCAAAATCTTTTTTTTATTTAGATTTACCATTAAATTTTATGTTTGTACACAAACAGATCTATTAGATTCTTTACAATAAAAAATTAATTGGCAAAATTATCAAGGCTCATTTGAAACCAGGATGAAACAACAAAATATACACAGTTAAAAAACACAATTTCTATAATAATTTTCAGTTTCTACTAACAGCCAAGTAGGCCCAAAACAAGTACCTATGAGTTGACACTACCTTAATCATTAAGCCTAGAAAAAGCAGTAACAAAGAGCTGACATTTTAAAGATCAAGTAAGCAGAGTGATAGCTGCAGAGTCAGAATTGTTTTTCATATTTAAATCTGTGTTCAGGTGACTGACATTTGCAAACTAAGTTGGAGTCCAAAAGAATCCTTTTAAAAGGATTTTACAAAATCTCCTGAAGAGCTCCACTCCTAAAAATGCATGTTGCTAAAACAGCTTGTATTCTGCTTAACAGTCCAAGTAGGTGCCAGTTTAGGAGGTGTACGAGCACAAACCTCCAGAGAAGGTGCAGCACCATTCAGTAATGCACAAAATCAGTAGTTCCTTCACCATTTCAGCCTCTCCAGAATATCCTCCAACCTAGATCCATACAGGGGTCTGCATAAAAACTTTTTGCATGCAATATACTTGGCTCATATTCCAGTTATTGAACAGAAATAGCAAACTTTGCAGATTATAACATTTTTAATTTCCTTTTTTTCCAGGATAAAATAGGCATCATTTTAATTAACCGTAATTTTTTTTGGTCATTAATTATAATGAGATGTTAGGTTTAATGCTTACTAAATACCTAACTAATACAAGACACATGCATCAGTTGACTGAAAGAAAAAAAAAACAACAAACCATATCTTCTGGCAGCACTTGCAGAGCACAGTAATGAGCTCTCTGAAAAGAAATCCTAAAAGCACAGCTGGATCAACATCCATTTGCTTTTGTTAATCCAGGATAATGTGAAGTCCTTCCACTTCTATTACAAAAACTAATATTCTGAAATCTTAATTTAACAGGTGTGAATTCTCTCACAGCTAATTTCTGGTTGATCGAGAAATTCTGTCATGGGGAGTATTATAAACTTATTCATGAAATACTTTAATTCCTGTAAAAAGAAGAAATCCTGCCTTGGCACCTGCAAACATTGCCTTTCTCTGCTATGGTTTAATGCAAAAGGAATCCTCTCATGAATTTCTTTGTTTCATACAGCATTCACTGACCAATATTTCTTTCTTTTTAATTTATGTTATTTGTTTTTACATTCTCTTTTACTATTATATTTTTTCTTAGACTCTCATGTTCATGAAAAGAAGGGAAAAACTGAACAAACACATTACACTTATTTGTTTAAGCTACTTTGAGGTTCATGTGTCTTATAAATAAGATCTGGCAGTGCTTAGCCAGTCAGGCAGGTGAAGTTGTTCCACATTGGAGCAAACAAACAGTTGCAGTGTTTTTTCTTCTCTTCTTGCATTTCTTTTCTCCAACTCATATCATTTACAATGGTTCAGTGAGATTGTTATGTCTATGTCATTAAGTATAGGAAAATTTGCAAGTCCATAACAGGAGGCTGTAAAATATTTGAAGGAATTATCTTGTTCATATTAATACAATTAATACAACTGCATTAATACAATACCATTTGTATTAATACTACAGACATTTGTGTCTGTTTTCCATCTCTAGCCTCATCATTTGTCAGAATGATTCTCCTCCACAGTTATTTATCTTTTGGATCGCTATGACATCATTTGATCCTCTTGAGCTCTATTCATCTATACCTTGTGTTTCACTTAGATTCCCAGAATCTAACTATTTCCAGAAAAGGATCACCCCCTCAGAACCCAGTTGCAGAGGGGTCGATATAGGAAAGCTGGAAGGTCGGCTCCCTCGTGATTGTGTTGTCATTCCGTTGGTTGCACATTTAACAGAAATGTGGTCCCTATTTATGACAGAAACTCCAAGATGTTGTGGTAGTGTGTGTAATGATTGTGTATATGTGCTGTGCCCTCCATGTTGTAGCCTCACTTTTACAAGGGTGCCTATATTCTACTGCAGTACAATAGATAAATAAATGATGGTTGAGATTATTTTTAAATCTAGGTTCTTACAAATATGAAATTTCTAAAGAGCTTTTAAAATAATAAATGTACCCAACTACAACTTGAAGTTATAAAGTATGATAACTACTATAGTTATTTAGGTATTACTTTTGACTAAATCATGAGCATGTTTTATTCAGTTACAGACCACTCATAGATATAAAAGCACTCTTCTAAAAGTGGAGAGATAGTTCATTTTAAGACCAAAAGACCTCCTCATTTCAAAAAAAAATGACTATTAATTTGAACACAGATGCAATAAATCATACATAATTGCACTGAATTTTATCATTCATCATGACAAATCCTTTTCCTCTATTATATCCATTCTGTCACTGAAAGATCTGACATGCCAACAGTCAGCTTTCTTTCTATGTCATAAATTTAGAAAGACAAAATGAGGAATCAGCACTCATGTTTGTGCCTACGTAAATTTTGCTTTGCCCACAGATATAAAGTCATCTACATTTTTCATATGGTTAATCATTTTAGACTACCTGGGTTATCCTTTTTCTGTCAAAATGACAGAGAAATAATTTTATATAAAACAAACGTAAACAAAATCATACCAATCATATCTGTAGCACTAAAAAGTACCGAGAAATAGAGTTCCTACAAACTAGTGAAGAAATACTGTGTCTGGAGGAACTGTCTCCTACGGCAAAAAAAAAAAAAAATAATAATAATGAAACATGATGCTTTTATATAAAGACTAGTGGCAAGGATCTTTAATCCTGTTCTGCTTGTTTGTCCTCCAAAATGACTTTCTTGCTCTCCTCTACCACTAGGCAGATGCAAAGTCATTAGAACTAGTAGTTAATAATCTGTTTTTGACTTTGGCAGCATTTTGTACCACATTTGCACAGATTAAGAGATCCTTTATGTCAGATACATGGATGGAAGGAGCTCGGGAGCTCGGCAGAAACTGGGATTTGGAAGGAACATGTGTAAAGTCTCAAACCTTCTAAGATTTGTCCATTTACTGAAAGGGCAGAATTCCTTGAGGATTTAAGGGCAGTAAAGCCTTCCTACAGTTCCTCTCCTTCTTTGTTCTGACATATCTCCAAAGATAGAGACTCCACAGCTCCTTCAGGCACTCCGACTCCACAAATCTCCAGATAGTGGGTGACATTTTTATGTACCATACATAGCTGCATATGTATGGCACTATACCTAGCTTGCAGAATTTAGACCATCCCTATAATGTTGGCCTTTGTGCCACGGCCTGGACAGCAAAGGAGTGAGATGCTCCCTGATGCCCCTTCTCACCGTTCTGTTGAGGCAACATCTGAGAGTCGGTGAAGTAGTAATCTGAGAATAGATATGAGGAAATAGCTTATTATATCAATAAATTGGAATGTGATAACACCTCCCCCCACTCTGGAAACAGAATTATTTCTAAAAGATTATATTAATAGTTGCCTTATCTTGCCACTATGGGATATACAGTACAGGAAGGCACTCTGTTCCTTGTGGAATCATATGGAAAATAGCATAACTGAGTTTGCAGGGATCATTGCAAGGTGCAGACCCCCAATTTCTGGATCTCTCTTAACTATAAGAGGAAGGAGAGAGCTAAGCCTTGACACTGCTGTGTAGTAATTATCACACAGCAGCCAGCTAATGAAGTTAAGCCAAAACAAATCAAGCAGGTTATATATTGCAAAAAACCTTTAGTGAGGGATTTAACTTTGAAATATGCAAGAAGGTACGCTGTCTGTCATGATTGCTCTCTAGATCAACATGGCTATATGTTGTCTGATATTTGGACTAAATCTATCCTTAATTATCTCACTGAAGACCTATTACTAACAGAGGGACATCTCAATGTCCTGAATCTTCTTGGTTATCATACTGCTGATCTTGAGAAAATAAGATAAAAGATAAAATAAAATACAGATGTGTACTAATTACAGTAGCATTTATAATAAGGTGATTTTATAACTGCAAAAATAAGTTCTCAATAATACATTCTTTTACAGAATTCATTATTATAAATATATCTGTCTTCCTGATGAATAAAAGACCTCTTCTTTTTTTCTTTTTCCTTCCTTGAGGGCACTGGTTTATTTGAAGCAAAATTCTTAAAGGAATTTAAACCCATCCAGTTATGATGGCTGTTTGGGTTTATTATAAGAACTAAACTAAACTAAAGTAGCATATTTAAATCTACTGTTTATGTAAAAATTTTGATTTTAAAATGTGGAACCACTAACTGCCTGATATTAAAAGTTACTGCACTAACATCAGATTGACAGTTCTTAACAAACGACATGAAAAGAAAGGTCATCTAGGGAAAAGAAACTAAATGGCAGAAAGGATACCTTACTCAGAAGGCTTTATGACTAGTGTTTTCATTTTTTTTAAATAAGTCTGATCTACCCTTTATGTGCTTATCAATGATTCATGTTGAAAATGAGATCAAGTGGATCTGTTAATATAAGATCACAATTCTGAGAATTAGAAAGTGCTGGCTTAGAAGCCTGAGTTTCTTTTGTGACACAGGTACAGCTACAAATGTTGAAGAATCATTACCAAAATTATTTTTCCAAAATTAAACTTTTTGACTATGCGTGTTGGGGGGAATGGGAAAGTTGTTTAGTAGATCTCTGTACTACTAAAGCTGTCTGTCAGAAGAATAAACTCTCAGCATAAGTAAAGAGACACAAATGTAACCCATTATAACTTGGGACATTAACTAGGATTATTTTCAAAGTGGCTTAAATATTTTGTCATTAAATTCCTAACAAAGCTGAACTAAAACTCAAGTCAGAAAAAGTTATTGAGAATTGTAAGCAGTCATCATCTTAGATCTCAGATATGACACATTCTGAGCTGCTTATTTGGCTGCTAAATACACACAAAAACAAAGAGGAATAAAGATCATATATTAATATTGCATTTGTTCAATACTGCTCAATACTGTTCCAGAGGTAATAAGAAAGAAGAGATTGCCTGCTGAGTGAAAAATATACCCTGTCTATAAACTATATCAATGATCTACTTACAATAAAATTGCTGAGCCTTGGAAAACTATTAAGAATTCAACAGAAAATAAAAGATATCTTTAATTGTATTTGATTACATTGAGGAAAAATGAAGTTAGCATGAACACAACTCTTTACAAGTTAAAGATAATTAAATGAGAAAAATGGTAAATATGTAGCTTTCATGTAAATTAATGGCTGCTCTGACAGCCAAAATTGCCATAGTTAAATCAACATAAAAAACTGCATTACCTAAAATCCTGCAAAAAATGCACTACACATTAACATATTTTTTGTTCATTTAGTTTTTGTCAGCAGATCTGCAAAAATCCTCCTTGTTTCAGAAAAAAAGATATATTTCAATTAGAAAAGAATAGTTAGTACTTACCACAGTGACGTTGAAAGCATAAAGAAGATCAAAGGGCAATGCAGCAATTAAATCAATGATAAACCAGGTAGTCACATAGTGTATACAAATAGATCTTGCTTCAAATATAACTTGGCCAGACTTGCTGACATATGTTGTTCGGAAATTTAAAATAATATCTGCTTGACAAAGAAAAAACAGAATCAGGGACAGTCTCCTCTGGATTCCTGGAAATGCCAATGTCCACCCCAAAAGTTTTCTTATGAATGGCAAAGACCAGATGAAAAAATTTAACATGGAAATCAATAAATAAATAATAAAAGATACACAAATGTAATTTATTTTTGTAAAATAAGTTTAGCTAGAAGTATGTCTCAAATGTTTGATTTTCACTGATTCCAAAATAGTTTGAAATAAAAACCATATTTTTTAATCAATATCAAATATTTACAACTTTTTGCAAACATATGTTTGTGTATGGAAAATGGAGATATGATTACTGTGAATAAAATCCATTAAGAGTTCTCTTAAGATACAAAAGTATAAATTATTCAGTTTATATGTCTAATTGAAAGTTTCTCTTTGTAGTAATTGTCCAGCACAGAGGACAAACAATAACTTCTTCAAGGATAACTGCTTGTTTAGCAATGGAAAATTGCTGAGCTCATTTGAAAAAACTGTTGCTATAGAGGACATATAGCAAAAGCAATATGAATTTCTTGGTGGCTTGTGCATTTTGAATGTTCCCAGCTCATGCTCAAGGATGAATGTCTTTTAGGATGATGTATATTTTTGACATGTCTTGCCAAAACATGTTAACAGACAAGGAAGAGCTCAGCTCTTGACAACACAGTCTCAATTATTTTCATGCCTTACAAGATGAAGACCATAATCTGTCCTCAAGCTATGAACTCAGTTCCTCCCAATATTAGTGAGAACTACTTGTTTAACTTCCACAGTGTCAAAGAAGAGTGCAGCCAACCATCAAGATTAGTGTTTTAAAAACATATATTTTTTTTTAAAAAAGAAACAATTAAAATCAGGAACAACTACAAGTTACCATATCCTCAAAAATGTACAGATAGATCTCATTTTCACTAATATGAATGCTGAAGAAAATATTTATATTGCTTTAGTGCTTCCACCTTAAATTTGCAAAACATAATCATTATGGAGGCTTTTGCTTATACAGAACAGGCCTACTGACATCATTTATACAGCATGGAAGTCTCTCTTTAATAAACAAGAACTTATCAATTAGATTAGTTTTGGTTGTCCTTAGGTATTTTTGCTATACACTAATGACATTTCTTTTTCTTTTTTATCCCTATCTTTTCTCTCTTTTTCATAGTTCTTATTTTCTGCTCTATCAGTTCTGAAGTTGGCTGGCTTTGAAAAGACACTCATCTATGAGGTTGTCACATAATGAGGACAACCAGTGGATAGACTGCAAAGACTGTAAAGGAGAACAAGAAAAATTCCTGAACGGGTTCATCTTCAGTGAGAAAATCAACTTGGCATAAAACAACCTGACGTGTTATAAAAGCTCAATGGAAAAAAAATGCTTCATTGAGAGAACATGGATTGCCACTAGTCTAGCTTTAAGCGATTTTTCATATCCAAGGTTTCATTTTAGAATATTTTTGTTACTAAGCATTAAAAGTGAAGGTTTTTTGAGTCTCATTATGGTAGGAATGTAGGCATTACTTTATACGATGGAAGGGCTTTAGGCTGGTATTGTCTAGGTTTGAAAAAGGTAGATTCAGCCTTTGCTAATAACTTCTTTTGTCATGCCTGAGGAACACATATTCAAATAGGACAATGACAAAATCATGTAAAAATTACTGTTGAAGTATAGAGCTCACACTCATGTCTTGCAAAGGAGTTTGAAAATGAAAAGACATCCACCTACTGACTTTAGCTAGTTTTCTGCTCTTTCAAAGGAGTAGTAGTCTGCCACTAAAGTGAATTATTACCTAGGTCTGAACTGTAGATCTGTTGCAGTTACTCAATATCTATGACTCCATTTCCATCTCAAGAAGAGCAGTATCAGGTTTTATTTCATTTAGCATGCTGGTGGAAATGTGTTCCTCAATATTTGCCATGCTGTCCTGCTTGGACATTATGTTGAAAGCTATAATGTATTGAGGCAAAAACCTTGTAAGTTTCCAGGGCACATGATATGAGAATATTTGCTTATAGCAATGCCAAACACTGGAAGAATTTTACAGAATTATAAATTTTATAATCTCTTCTAAATATACTGAATTTGACTTGACATATTAATTTTATGAATTTCTACTATGTTGATGATGTTTTGAACCACAAAATGATCTGAAATTCATAGTTGCAATAAAACTCCAATGTTTTGCAAAATGCGCTTAATCTTTTTTCCATCTAATCACCTAAAGATATTTTAAAATTCTACTTCACTAGCATTTTAAAAATATTTGAACTGTTTATTATAGAAGCACCATTATGAAAGATCCCCTTCTAGAATATATTAGACTTTTGTTTTCAATCTGTAGTGCAGCAGATACATATTTAAGCATTTTCATTGTCATAGGCATAATTTTCACACAAGCTCAAACAAAGAATAGTTCTGATAGATATTTTGGCAATTTTATAAAAATAAATGTTAATAATTCCAGTTGTTGTTGGCTTTTTCAGTTATTCATAATGGATGATAGAATGATTTTTTTCAGCTTTATTTTATCCTGCCTTTCACTTAAAGGAAGTTCTTTTATTTTGCCAATGAAACGCAGGCACAAACAGTGCAGGTATACTTGCATTGTTGTAAGGACAACTTGTGCCTGTAAAAAGAGAAGCAATTATTGAAAAATATCAGCTTTTCCTATTATGTAGAATGACAAACACATCATTATAGCTGACTGCAATCAAGAGATTTTTTCTGGCTACTTTATATGCTTAAAAAAAACTTCACATATTCTAAACAGTAAATCTTTTCAAATAAAGGATTAAGATAACTGTCATAATTTAAGATAAGTTAGTTGTGTAATCTGTTCAATGGACAAAAGAAAAAAAAGAAAAAATAGGTTACTTGACTAAAATCAGTTACTTTTAGAATGTGAACACATGCAAACTGATTAAAAGCACATTGTGAAGAGATGACACACTGTTTATTTGAAATTGTAGAACAGGTTGCTTTGGAAAATTTGAAATACTTTCCCATTGTATATGCTCTGAATACATATTAAGCATGAGTTAATAACATTCAAGTCATTAAGAAAAAAAAAGAAGTTATCCTAGTTTAAGGAAAAGTAATTATCTGTAAAATACATAATGAAATACAGATGAGGTAACTCATTCTCATTCATACCAGAATCCTCCAATGCGTAGTTATCAAGGATAGAAAAAGGATTTGTTTACTTATACCCCATTAATTTTGAGAGACAACTAAAGCTTTAAAAGGAGAAAAATACTTGTTTTAAATTCTCCTATGTAATTCAGCACACTAAAGGCTTATCAATATGCATAGGGAATTTGCTGCTGAAGATTGAAGAGATTAGAGGTTTTCCTTTTTTTTTTCCACAGAGAAAACCCTCTAATACTCCAACCTGAGAGATTATCTCACTAAGAAAAAAACCAGTGTTCTAAGATGTGTCTTTGCAGAATACCAAATGGATACAATTGGTTCCAGAGGTATTTACATTGCATTGTAAAAATTACCTGCACAAGCCAACTATTGACCATAGTCTCTGTCTATATTCACAGGTATATTTCAAAGCATGATCCAACAGGAGCTATAATGTTTTGTCTTTCGGAAATAACTGTTCCATTTTTGCTTATTATAGAGTTCCATTATTTGCTTATTATACAGATGACAAGGTGTGACCATATTTGAATGAAATGGTATGAATTTGATCTTGATGCAGACCAGGTTAAACTTCATTTAAAAATACTATTAAAATTTCCTGTCACTCAGAAAGTATTTATAGAATAGTTAATACAAGTCTTATAAGTTAAGCATACTGTGCACCAGCTTCTTCCTACAGATGACAGTAACCTATCTAATCACAATTTAAAATCCAATACAAGCTTTGGAGACGTCAAAATCCCCAATACCAATTCTACTTGTTTTCTTAGGACTGAACTTTTGAAGTTTTGTTCCAAATGTGCAAAAAGGTGGACTTAAAGAATTTTCTACATAGAAAGTGCACAAATTTATAGCTGAAAAAACAGATAGGAGCATCATTTAATCTCTGTGTTGTTAAAACATACCTGAAATGATGCTAGCATCCCTGAAAAATTAGTGGCTTAAAATTTTTCTTTAAGAAAATATTTGACTATATTCTAAGTACCCTTTAATAATCAGCTTCAGACTGTGCATGCTTTCTACTCAAATCTGCATTTTGTATGCTTGTTTCATATGGAACAAGAATTAAAATTTTGTTTGTATTTCATTATTTTGTGTGTTCTCACAATTTAACAGTAAACAAATCATTAATAAGCAAACTTATTAAATGTTAAAGATAATAAATTCTTAAGCAAGGAGGAGTTATGGGAAATTTTTCCATATAGGTTGGAAAAAAGAGGTATTTTAAATCAAATGCAGGATCTAAAAGTTTCGCCCTGTGCTCAGAGAAGGAGAGCGTGGAAAATATATAGTGTCTCTGATAGTAGCAATGTCATTAAAAAGTTATCTAAAACTAAAGCAGGAAGGACAGCAAGTAATGATAACGGGGGTTGATTCATGATATTCTGTGCCAAAACATCTAAAATATCTTTTTTTTTTTAACATTAAAAACTTGATACAAGAGGAAGGACAGGCAGGAGCTTCTATTTATATTCTTTTTATATTCTTGTCTTCATTAAGAAAAAGGATGGACTCTTCATTCAAATTACATAATTCAATTTTAATGAAAACTAGGCAGCAGAAAGCTAGATTTCACAAAAAAAAAAGAAAGATAAAGCTAGATTATTCAATTGAATTGAAGAATGGCCTGCTAAGTCATGTAAAAATTACAAGGTTTCAGTACACATGTACCTGCCTTATTAACACCTTGTATTTTAAGATAGGCGTGACCCATGCTATAAACTTTTATCTCCTTCCCTACTTACTGCTGAGCAAGTGAGCCTATAAGCTTAACATAAAGAATGTGCTTCACTCCATAAAAGAGCAAGGCCTTTTACTGTTGTCAAGTACACAGCTGAACCAGACCTGGTGGCACTTATTAAAGATAACCAATAGGTTTGAAACAATCAGTGATGTCACCTATGTGCACAAAACTCTCTTCTCAAAAGATTTTAGTAAAGATTTGTTCAGTTTCTTTGGCTCTAATTTCCACCCCTAGGTTATCCAGAATCTCTTTATATTAAGAAAAACTCAGCTGCAAATCAATAACCATTTGCCATCACAAAGACTTTGAAGACTCTTTGAAGGTCACCTTTACCAAGATGCCTGTCACAGCACTCAGGCCTTCTTGCTGAAGTTGAAACTTCTACATTCCTGTTCCCTTATAGTCAGTCTCCTTTTACATGCATGCTTTCTCCCTGCATCCTCACTCTAGTTCTCTGGTGTGGTACAGCAACATCTGATCTCAGCACTTTGACTTTTGGCATTGCTGAGAGCACAGATTTTTATGCTGTGGAACTGTGATAAAATATTATGATTATAAATAGGTGTGTGAAGTCCATTAGATTACTTACATAAAGAAAGAAATAAACTGATGAGTAAAAACCCATAAAAATATTTAAGGAAGGAATGAAAGAAGTTAACACATTTTACTTAAAGCATAGTCTTTAGAGCTAAAACTTTAAAGCAAATATGACAAATGTATACAAATAATACTATTAGATTTGCTAAGTGCTGTCAATCTTCTCTGTATGTATCTTATTCACTTAGTGGTAGCAGGGCTTCTGGTTCTCCTTGCTTAGGATTGCTAAGGAGATGCTCATTCTGCAAGTGAGATTGTAGGAAGAGTTGAGCTGTAAATGCAAAACGAGCTGGATAAACAAGGATGCATGGTCAAACTTTAACCAGAGACCAGCTGAACCTCCTTATCTATAAACATAATTATTTGCCCTGAAACAACATTTTTTTTTCTGTTTAAAGTCTTTTTTTCTTTTAATAAATCATTCAGGGATTAGGAATATGATCATATGATCAAGTTACAGTAGATAACAATTTAGGATTATTCAGATGATTTAATAACTGCTCACAGCATACTTTTAGTTTTCAGAACATGCTAAGTAATTTAACTGGACTTACCTCTTTTATGCTGACCGAACGAAATTCAAAAATTCTGCACTTTTAGAATAAATAGTATACACATAAGCAGTAACCAGAAGACTCATGGATGCCTGGTTTCTTATTAGAATATCATAATTCAATCCTGTGCTTGAGATCTAGATGACTTAGCTATGTTAACCCCATCAATTTTCAAAGCAGACAGTTTCCTATGGCTCCTCCTCCTCTTAGATGTTACAAGTGGCTTTCTTCTTTTATTTTTTTTCATCTTGCTTTATGTAATTTCACATTGATTATCACTAGCTAGCTACACTTTCCACAGAGCCCAATCTCTTTGATCTACCTGGTTATTTGAGCCAGCCTTATTATATGGATTATGGTATCAGAATCTAATCAGAGAGCTTTTGGGAGAGATTCCAGTAAAAAATAGCTATATATTACTTGACAAAAAACTTATCTATCCCTACCAATTCTTTCTTTTTTTTCTATTCTATTGAGGCAATAAACCCAAATATTAGTAAATATCCTTGGTAGAGTTTAATCAAACAGATGTGCAATTCTTCAGCTCAGCAAGTTCCACCCCAAAATGACTATCAGAACAATTTACCTGATGATTTTATTCTATATGCTGACATGGTATGTTAAGGGAGATGATTAATTTCGGAAAGAAAAATAATAATTATGCTAATATTTTACACTGACACTTAGAAGTCTGGGCAGCTATAAAGTCAAATAAAACTTGGAAGAAAAAAACACCAGGATAAATTATTTTTCAAACGGAGCTTATTTTACTTGTTCAGTTGAACTATATTTCCAAAAATAGCAAGATCAAGAACCAGTTGCTTCTGCTGAAGGACAATTTTTTTTTTCTTTCAAACATGACCAAGGACTGTTCAGAAAAAAATACTTTAGACAGCTACAGCTTATTGGGATTAACCCTGGCTGAAATATAAAGTCATATATTACGTCGAGATCTGTTGACAGGATGGTCAAAATTCTGATCAGCGTCTTTATAAATTGAAAGGTCATATAATACCAGATATAATGGAAATCTTAGCTTCAATGCACTGACACACATAACAGCAAGAAGAAAAGAAACCAGTCTAGTTTTTATACTTGTAGAAATTAAGGAAGGAACAAAGTTTCCCAAGATACAAAGTATAAGACATACAATCAAAAAGCAATAGTAAAGTCAACACCGCACGACCTGGATGATATTTTTCAAACAGAAAAATGCACTCCCTCTCACATCCTAAAGATTTAACGTTACAGTGGGGGAAAAACAAACAAGCAAACAAATGAAGCATTTAGGAGTACAATCAAGAAAAGAAAAACATTTAGTGAAAGGATTTGAGTTTCTTCTTATGCAACAGTATTTTTAAAATTTTAAACTCCATCTGAAAGTACATTTTCCCCTTCTATTTCTTCCTGGGTGTGATCCCCAGTCACATTTTCACATAGTCATTAGCAATGCAAAATAATGTAGAAACAATACCGTCTGGCTTGTACGGGCAGTCACAAAGGTCAGGAATATTTTTTTTCTAGAAATATATGGCACTTGTATGCATGGAAGCTATTTTTATAAGATCAGTGACGTTAGTTGGACAACTAGTGTTCACATGAATAATAAAAGTATAGTTTAAAGCTACAAATTCTTAAAATCGACAGCACAAGGAGATTACACCGATGCAATCTGAGGGCACTTAAAGAAAAAAATCTTCTGCTAATATGAAATGAGTAAAATTCATAGGCTTTGCTCTGTTAAAGTCACTACAGAATATATTTGTTTTACCAAGCAAATGTCTTCTAAGGAATGGGTTTATTTACTATTGATACTGAAATGCTTATTGTTGTACCCTGTATTTTGACATCAACTTTTCAAGTCAGTCTCTGTGAGAGTAGGAAGGAGAGATTATGTAATCGCAGTTCTACACTGTTTGATATTCCACAAAAGAATCATATGACCATTACAGTAACTCAATAACTTTTTAAGCACTAGAAAGTTTTCCTTTTCTATCTTTTTTTTTCCTACAACAATTTTCAAATTTCAAAGAATGAAGAAACACCAATCTGAGCAAATTTAGTCACTATCATAGTTTAGTTTTCATAGGTGAAGAAGCTAAAACTCTAACCAGAATTACCAAGCAAAAGTTACCCTATTAATTATAGAGATAGGACTGCTATTGAAAACTGATACAATAAGAGTTTGGTATTCCCATCAAAAATATATAAAAAGTAGCACTGAGCAGTGCACTGTCTTGATACAAGTGAATAATATAACATGTATATCAGATCCTGTGTTGTGTTCAGGGTCCAATAAACAAATCCATAACACAAATGAGCTTTCTACACCTTTATGAGGTGGAGGATACAACCATTATGAAATTATCTTTATCTTGAACCTACTGTGTTTTATACACACAAAGAGACTCTCAGGTAAATCAAGTGAAATTTTTTCATTTTGCATTTCTTAAAATGAAATGTAGAATATTGTTCAAAAATCTTAATAGTCTAAAATCACCACCCCAAACAACCCCGAAACATATCTTACCAATGATAAAAAGAATTTCCACTGCAATGTCACTGACAGTTGTGCTTCGAGTTGTAGACAGCTCATCATGGCCAATAAAGGAAACGTTGTAAGGTACAGTCACAGCAACATAAAACGTTGCCAGTAAAATAAGCCAGTCCCAGCCGGCTTTAAAAGTGCTAAAATGCAACAGTATGAATTTGGATTTTTTTGCATCTGAAACTTTGTATTCTGGAAATGCTGGTTTATCTACAAAAACATTCTGAAAGAGAGAGAAAAAGAAAAAATTAGACAAATATATTTGGTATTTTCAAATGATTCACTACAGAAAAAAGCAAAGCATACTGAAAAAAAAATCAGAACAAATTATACTGCTTTTTAATAGAAAAAAAATATTTCAATTTAACTTATTGAAATAAGTTAATTGACTGAAAAAAACCCCACATTTTAACATGTATAGTGACGGCATGAAGTGGTCAGTATCTGTCTAACTGGGTTAACCCAAGGCATATCACTCAGGCTCCATCTTCCATCCAAGTTCAGCACTTTATCCTAGTTTCTGTTTTAGTTTTCTATCTCTAGAAAGTCTTACAGGGAATCAAAAGCCAGATGTGATTCTTTTTCACTGTTGCCAGGTCTTGATTCTCTTCTCATCATGTCTTGTTAATACACACCTCTGCAATAATCAGAAAACTGCCAGATGTGAATGCTAGCCAACCTCACATAACATCAGCATCAGCGGCATCAGAAAACCTTTAGTGTAGGTGGAGCAGAGACCATCAGCAGAGTACTTTCATTACCCTAGTAAAATCTGTTTACTAGAAATGACAAAAAAACACTATCTTGAAGAAAAAAACAGCATTACTTCAGTAAGAAAATGAAAGCATTTACTTATGCTTTGTAAAGCTGGGAACACTCATATGGAAAGGTTCCTAAATTGTGACTTTTAGGACTTAGCTGAATTGTTTCAGTTTACACAATATAGAGATTTTCAGGTACAGTAATGCCTTGAGTTTTCCACAGATTTCTTGGGGGCAAATAATAATTATGAAAATTAAATAGTTGGGATAGTAAGATAAAATGAAAGATATAATTATATTTTAAAAAATGTATAACATGTTTTTCATGGTGTAAAATGTGTATGTAAAGTACAGTTAAATGGCACTGTCTTGATATATGAACTGTGCAAATACCAAAGTGCATTTCAGTATGCTTCCCTTTTTTACAATAAAATTTTCATTAGGACTTTTCTCAGATATCTAGTGATCTCCTACAAAACAATCTTTACAGGAAATGACACTTTAAAAAAAAGAAATAAGAATTAACAAATCTAGTTAGACCATTCTTTCTTCTCAGAAGTAATGTAACATAGATATAAAAGGAAAATTAAAGAAAAAAGAAAAAGACCTTGTGTGATTTAAACCTACATTATTAATTTTTAATTTGTTCTTCTCTCTTCTTTGTAGGTGTCCAGAGATGTGATAAAGGACAGCTCTACTCCGTCTTCGTGCTGAATCAAAATGTGACCCTGCCCTTCCTCTTCCTTTCCATTTTTCTGTAGAACAGAAGTGAAAGTCCCTTAAACATCAGGAGATGCCAGTTTAACCTTTGAGAGTTCAGCTATCGACATCTTAACATTTGGTGAAATAAGACTAGATATACAAACTACATATAGCTTTTCTAGAATTGGTTTAATTCTTTATAAGTTTAAGCAAAACAAATCCCTTCTGAAGGAAAAATATGAGCCACTTTTAATAAACACTTCAATCAACTCAGAAATAATTAATTACAACATATTATTCAAATACTATCTCTAAGAGAAATGTACTGTGTCAGAAAATGAAAAAGGAATGGCATTTATTGACCACAGGCAAGAGTGGCTAGGATTAACCACTTAAACTATCCTTATATCTTATTATTTTTTTCAGGAAAAGAAAAAAAATCCTCTTCCTGTAGTGTGCCTTAAGAACAAAGAATCTGACTTGCACTAGGCTTTTGTTATGTCAGAATATGCTAATCTACAACCTTGATTATTAGTAATAGCCACTTATTATTTTCACGTTTTTAGATTTCTAATTTTCCTACCACATAGCAGTCACTTGATGTATTCCTGGGTGACCTGAAATCCATTAAGGGTAAATACCAAACACTGTATTTTGGAAAGTTCTGTGTTTTTCCCCTCAATTTAGCTGTCTGAAATTTTCAATCATGGAATCAAACTTCATTCTCACTTATACAGCAGCACATTTTATGCTAGTCCAGGGATTCTGATGGAATTACAGTGAATTGATGCCAGGGTATATGAAAGCAGGCATTTTGTAATGTGTCAGTATCAAGAAAAAAAAAGGAATTGTGAGAATAAAAGAAAAAGCTGTCTGTCAAACAGGTTTAATTAATGTTAATTCAATGCATACAAATGAGGAGAGAGGAGGAAAATACAATTAGCGCAACCAGAAGTTGGCAACAAGCAAAATAGGTACATTTTGAAACCCATTCGAGAAAAGTACAAAAGATTTGTTACAAAAGAAAGATTGCCTTTATTACACACAAGTGCTCACAAGGAAATTGCAAGAAACCAAGCTCTCCAAACTTCTCATTCCAGAACACTTCATGTAACTCATGCAACAGAGATCATTCCGGATAAAGACTTTGCCACATTAGTTATTAAAAGATGAAAAGCTCCCTCCGCTTAACCTCCAAAATAATCCAAACTCTTCTCCAAAACCAAAGAGATCAGATTGGGAAGGCAGAGTGGAAACCTCCATGCTTAGTACTGCAGCCTCCTCCTCTCCACCTTGGATACTTGTAGGTGGGCTAGAAAGCTACAGCACATCTAAGTGCCAGGTACAAGGAGAGATGATGCACACTAGGGCTGATTGAGAAAAACCTCAGAAGATTGACTTCCTCAATTCCTTTTTTTTTGTCTTTTTTAAGCTTTCATCTTTAAAACTCTGATTCAGTAGAACCTCTAAAACACAAACTTAATCTAAAAAGCCTTTTTACGTTCTAAAGTTGGGCAAACTGCTTATTTCCTTCTGTAGACCAAAGCAGAATTTAGTCTTGGGTCTCCATGGTCAGTAGTTATAGTAGCCTACCTTTGTCATTTTTGTTTAAAATCCTCTTTAAAACTCTTTGCAGATCTCTCTTTTTCTTTGAGGTACCATGTTGGATGAGATAACTCAATCCATGGTACTCTCTCCCCAGGCAGTTGATAACATGTGCTCCACAGCTGCTCCAAGGCAGGGCCAAGGAGGTTAAATGGATCCTCCCAGCTACTGGTAGGCAAAGTTTCCAAGGCCAAAGGTGTCATCCTCACAATATCTCATGTTTATCACCTCCCCAGGTCCTATAAAGCACAGGGTAATCCATTTTAGTATGCTTTGTTCCTAACATGTCCTAACTGACTTGCCTTTCTCTCACCCACTGAGCACTGAGCTGTCCACCACTCGGGCATCTCTATCTGGAACAACAATAAATGCATCAGAGCCAGTCAATGTCAACACATTCAATTAAAAAAGTTTCTTTTTTCCCCTCCACAACATCTTTGTGTTTATTGACATTGAATTTTCACTAAGAATTTCTTATTCGATCATGCATTAGGGGTTTTCTCTGACTATGTGCACTTGATCCAGCTTTTCTGTTTATCCTGAATTATTTTGAAATAATTCATATCTGAATTTCTTTTGAAGTTCCAGGTGAATAAAAACTGGCCCTGTCAATCTGCTGAGGAGAACAAAATGGCTGTATTCTAAAACTTAGCCAGATTTTTTCAGTTCTGGATACCTTGACTTTGAGATTTGTGACTTAGAAGAGACTTCTTAGATGCATCCATAATGAATACTGCTTTTTTTGTGGTGGATAAAAAACCTTTTTTTGTGGTGGATAAGAAAAAGAATGTCAAATCAATTACTTAATATTAAGGAGATATAATTCTGTTCCTACATCTCAAATCTTGTGAACTACTCAAGGCTAAATTAACAACTGTTTTTCCTTTAGTTACTCATTAATTGCTCCTAAAAGCAGCAATGTGCGATATCTGAAACTGTATTTCCCTCTGCATTTGTCATTTCTACCCCTTCTTTAAATAAGAATAAAAATCCTTACAACATTGTTCAGTTTTAAGTGTCAGTAGTGGCCGAATAATATTTTGTTTTAGGTGGATCCAATCTTCTTATGTAGGTGTAACATTCCATCCACAAAGACATCTGTATACATTAACCTACACAGATCAAATGGCTTGATATGGCCCTTAGAATTATACTCAGTGCATATCTGCATAGTAGGTGACTGCCTTTACATGCCAATTCCACTTTGTTTGTAAAGGATTAATGCTACTCCTATGTTAATATCAGGAGCTAGTCAACCACTAGAGATAGCTCAGAAGGGTTAAAAAGGGACAGTATAGAATTCATTAAAAATACTTAAAAAAAAAGACAACAAATTTTTATTGGAATACTCAGTCTTGAAAACATACAAATATATATGTGGTTAAGATGCCATCAGACAACCGTGTTACTTGGGCTTTGTGTCAATACTTTGAAATATAAAACAGTAAATGAAGTTTGTGAATGTCCCTTTTTTTTCTGATATTCCCAGGGCCTTTAGGCAAAGAGGGCTAATTCTTACTGAACTACTACTACTTTGTTCATCAGCTGTGTCTTTGATACATGAAGGAATACTTCAATTATTATGCACCTGACTTATTTATCTCTCTTTCCAAAGCTGATCTTAGGAAGAAAAGACAATATAGTAAATTCACCCAGGAACAGAAAGGCACTTTAAATGCAGCTGTTTTATTTTCACCCTGTGCTTAAAATCAATATTATTTCTCATCTCACATCTCTGTGTGATTCTGTGATCTCTCCAGCTATTGCGACAGATTTTGAACTTTCTGTTTGCTGGCATATGTATACATCCCTCCCTGTGTTATGATAACTCCCTTTGAAATAGTTATTAAAAAAGATGCCTTGCAACTTAGCTTCTTGATAATGAAAGCAGGAACTAGATTGCTTCCTTCTCTTGCTTTCTTTCTCTGCTCTTCTTTTATATATATACATATAATATATATATGACAGTAGTTATAGCACTGCAATTATCACATGTGACAAACTCAAAAGTCTTTTCCAAGAAAGCAAAAACTTTCCCAAACCTCATCTTTCTTTATAAAAGAGCTGAAAAATACTTACAGCTTTGGGAGGGAAGGTTGCTTTAAAGAAAGTAGCATCAGACCACAAACACCTTAGTATGCATTTAATTTAATTTTGTTTGAGATTTTTGATTTTAATAGAAAGTGAAAGCTTAACTCTTTTCTTGTCCCTTTGAAAAATATCAACTTCGTAGGTATAAATAAATAATAAAAAAGGACAGCTTCTGATCAGCTCTATTAGGTGTATCCTGCTTTAGCAATACAAAAGAACTTTAAACTCAGCTTTACTCACCAAATTAAAACCAAACCCATGTCTACTCTCCTTCAAAATATTTCAAGGCATTTAGACTGTAGTGCCAGATATGGTAAAAAAAAAAATTATGTCATGGTTTGAATATTCTCATTTAGCTGATGAAAACAATACATTTTTTATTTGTCAGCTAGGAATTAAAATGTAACCCATTCTTCCAGTAATGTCCTTTAGGTGGTAACAAATAAAAAATGGCACGAGTTACCCCGAGGCAAAGTGGATCTGAGGGGAGGAGATACAGCATGTAGCCAGAGGAATCTTTCCCTGGGCTCTTACTATCCGCAGCTCAGCACCACCCTACTGCAATTCCCATGGTTGTCTATGGGCACATGTAAGAGTTTGAGAAGTAAATTCACCACCACACACAGAGCCACCATAACCTTCTCAGGCAGGACACTCGAGCTGCCTGCATCCAGTGGCTCTGACATGAGTTTTGTGCTCTGACATCAGCTGAACACAAAATGCAGCTTTACAAACAGAAAAGTTGCACATTATTGACAAAGCACCTCAGCCTGGGTAGAATTTTTCATTTTTACCGTAATAGTTTGTGTTCCTCTAAGAGAATTGCATTTGGTTTTCCCTCATCTTACTTGTTATCACTTTAGAATATGTGTTAATTAAAACCAATACCTTGATTTTCCTCTCCTGGCATGGAACATTTAAATGCCCAACATACTTTGATATGGCATCATCTCCCAGTCTCATGGATCGTTACCACAAGATGTTTCTTATGCAAGTGCACATGAGCATGAAAGAGAAGATTAATATCTAGCATTTCATTCATATTATACATGAAAATCCAAGAGATTTATTTGTTTTTAACATAAGCAATCATATCAGGAGGATTTAAATGGATAGTAGCAGGCTAGACATAGGTTTCTGAATTATCTCCCAGATTTCAGCAAATAAAATAAACTCCTAAAAACCTGCCATAAGAAAAAAAAAAAAGAGAATTTACACTACACCAAAAACATGTGTTCACTAGACCTAGTTTTCTGTGGCAGATGTAATTAAATAAAGTGTTCAGTAGTGTATCTAAAGGAATAAACAGAGGATTACTTAGATTATAAATTCATGTACTGCAAAGCATTTGTAGAGCTATGCAGGAGCAGGTGAAACTCAAATGTGACTAAATACAAACAGTGTTTATTTTTAATACACTTGCATTTAATTAAAACACGTAACACTTTCCTGTGATTGGGATAAAACGAGTAACATTTTTCTGCATTAACATAGTTCCCATAAAATTAGAGAATGAAGAAAAATAGTTTCTCCTATTTAACTCAGGAGACAATATACTGGCAATATTTCCATGGGATAGAGGAAATAAAACAGCCTGAAAGTCTAGCCCTAAAAACACCTATTTGGGTGACTTTATTGACATAAGGCAGTTTAACCTAAAACAGTGTGACTAAGCTATCATAGGGGCTTAAATATTGCAGATTGGGAATTCTTTTTTTTCTTTTTTTTTAACTTCTTGAGTACAAAATAAGATAGACATAAATATGGTGTAGCTCTATGGGTTACACCATAACTGCTCCCATAATTGCTCTTTTACCTTTACACAACCTAATCACATTAGCTCCAAGTTCAAGCTTATATTCCAGTTCCAACTACTTGATTGCCACTGCTGTTCTGTTTAATAGACAGTACAGTTCATGCTTACTACGATTCATGCACACTGATTGACCTCTTCAATCAGCATAAATACAACCACCTCAAGTTACGCCATGTCAACATGGTTAAAACTAGCAAAGACAGTATAGATTTAGCTATTTGTAAACTATTTGTAGCTATTTGCAGCTATTTGCAAGGAAGAGATCTTCAGGGAAGCAACAAGCTAAATAAAGCAGTTCCAGCTTCATAGTCCATCATATAATGCCTGTTAACTTTCATTTAACAGAGGGAAGGGAGCTTTTATGCACCCTTTTCATCTTTCCAAAGTTTTTTACTGTACAAATGTTCTGAGACTGAGGTGGATCCTATATGTCCATGCTTCATATAGCACTTGTGCAACTACACTTCTGTTTCAGATCACATTGAGCCTATAAAGTGATGATTTCTACAAAAAGTAGTTGCTTAATTCACACTTAGAGTTACTCTAGAATACAGATTAAGAGGATAGTATTTAGGTTCCTGTTTTACAATGCACAATGCAGCCAGCTTGTGAATTCACAAATTCCAATGCAGCAGTCGAAAGTATTGCAAGAAGCAGAGCTCTCCAGAAACCTCTCTGTAACATCAGAGTTACATGCTTGAGCCTCAGTCTCATTACAGGCTTAAGATTTTTTAAATTCCTGACTATCTACGCTACAGAATTAGAGGCAGTGGGACCCATGTACCTGCTTCATCACTTCTGTATCCCTGGCAGAAGATGTCTTTCCTTGATTATGCTGGCCTGATTAGTCTAGGCTCAGGCAGAAGATGAATAACAAAGGTAAAAGCACTGATATTTTTCCTGTAAAGAGGAGCTGCCTACACAACTGATGCCTAGAGAAAGAACAGCAGAGGTAATACAATAACTTTAAAGCTGCAGTAGCACCTGCTATCCTGTGGAGAAGCCTATTTAAAACCGTGAATGAATAATACATGAAGTCCATTAATGAACAAGGGCTTAAGAGTGTGGAAAATTTCGTTTGCCATTTCCAAGGCATTGTGAATTTCTATTCAGTTAACATTTTACTCATAGGACTGGGTAAGTTAACAGAGCAGTTAAGGCCATTATTTTTTATTTAATTTTATAAAAAGTAAAAGCCAGTCACGAGCTGAAGCAGAAGGGGATGCAGCTCACAGCTTGCAAAATGTCTTATAGAAAGAACATGCTCCTAAATGCATGAGCTGAAGTGAGCAGTTCAGCAAAAAGAAGCAGTAGAGCACAAATAAACTTTCTCACAAAGAAGCTGCAGGGTAAGAAAGAATTGGAGGTGCTCATGGTACTGCAGTATGATAGTTCTTTTGTAATGCTAGGTTCAATAAACCACGTATTAAAGAATTTCTCAATTGTTTATTAATTTTACAGCTTATTTCTAAATGACTTCTTGTGAAAAGGGTAATGAAGATTTTCCTCGTATTTTAACAGAACTATTGACCTTCTGCTGATCCGTGCAAAGCTTCACCATTTGCATCGTGAAATACAGAAAACTGTACCAGAAAGTATGGTCTCTGCATAAACACTTATGTATAGCCCACATGCCACAAAATAAATACAATTATGGCTAAAGAATAAACACTGTTACTTGATCATAGCCACTATCATTAACTCAAAACAACACATCTTAGCCAGTCCTCAAACACAGAAAAAAAATCTATTTCAAAACACACAGTGGCGTAAAGTGATACAGAAGTATTCTGAATGAAGACAGAATACTTCCCGAAGAGATTATTTGGAAGACTTCTATGAATTTTTCCAGGGTTTTCATGACCTTTATCTAACTTTCAGATCTTATTCTCCAGGGGACAGCACCCTGGTAGATATCAATAAGGAGAAAATTGATAGAAGCCTGTTTTGGTTTAAATGACAGGACAAAAGCACCACCATTGAAATTGTGGGAGCTCTGTTTGTTGCAGGAAACATTTCTTCTGCCAACAGCAGCCAAACATTTACATGTACTTAATAGACATTACCACTGAAAAGATGAAACATAGACTATTATTTTTACAGGGAACTGATTTCTCTTTTTTTTAACATTAAATCAAAGTGTTTGATTTTGGTCATTTTATTCTAAAATTATGCCTTTACAGAAAATTAATCTTATACAGCTGACAGGAAGTTACTATAGGTAAAGTGAAGCACAATAGTATATGTTACTACTAATGTTACATGGACCAGAAATGTGTATACACAGCAATGTGTGTAAGAGAAAAGAAATCCTTAATCCCTTCAATCTGTGTGTAAACATACACACATATATGAATACACATATTATGTATGTACAGAAACACACAAAGAACAACCTACTTCCCTCTCCTCCCTCTTCTCCCCCTTCTCTCGCTCTCCCCTCTACCCTCGAACCCTTGATCTTCAATATTTTCAAAGATCCTATTTCTGTGCTTTCTCAAGTCCGGCCTTACAGCCAGGTTGGTGAGTGAACTTGTAAGTCACTGAGAAACATGTGTAAATGTTTACATTTGTATTGAAATTCAATGATATTTGAATAAATTAATTCGAGTTGTACAAGCAAGATGATTATGGATTATAATTTTGTTCACATAATAAATAAAAACAGGAATATTAACTCTTGTATCATTTCTATTACAAACATATTTCATCTGATAAAAATTTAATTACTTGTGAATGGTAAATAGGCATGTTCAGTTACTTTCAAAAACATTTTGTAGTCGTTGCAACTTGTGCAGTCTTAAAATAGGGAGGGCAGTAGTAGTTAAAAACATAAAAGATAAGACAGTTAAAATGTCAAACAAACTACTACAATTGTTCTTATGTTTTATAAAGTCATGGAAATACCCCCCAAACTCTCTTTGACTATCTTCTGAGAACTAAGAATTTCAGAATGTGAAAGTCAAAGGTCAAAAAAATAAAATTGTTTTACAACCTTAATTATACAAGATAATATGGTAAACTCACAGTTGTAATTTTTTTTGCCTCAGCTAGACAAAACTGACCTATAGTAGATCTCATCTGCAGAGAATTAATAGGACCTTTATAGGACCTCGGAGTCATTCTAAAGAACAATTGCATATATATATTCACTGTAGCCATAATACAACTGAATTTTGGAAATACTTTAAGCTGTCTTATTTGTGGAAAGGTTTCTGAACATTGAAATATGTGTACAAAATGCATTTTAGTCCTAGAATTCTCCTAATAGCTAAAATAAAAGATTCAACATTTTGCCTAGGCACATGAGAGTCTCTACAGACATTTCTTCCTTTTCAAAATTTTCCCACAAAAATAAAGCATTTTTGTAGTTTTTTATTATATAGTAAAGCTATCTCTTATCAGCTTCCTCCCATCCCCCAAGCCCTTCAAAGTCAAGTCAAAACAAAAAGCATCACTGCATTACAGCAGCTCTGAATTGCACTTGCAACTGGCAATGCATATACTAAACATTCCCACACAATTTCTTCCAGACTGTCTTGCATATTTCATCTAATTTGCTTAGCAGGGAAAGTCCATAGGTGTTTTCTATTAATCCTGTCATCAGTCATGCCAAACAAACTGAAAAGCAACAAAAGTGAAAAATAAAACAATCAACAACAAAAACAAAATACCACTTTATAACTTGCTTCCTAAAGAAAATTTGGATGCGACTGTGTGAGATCATCAAGGAAACGACGAGTTATTTGGTTGCTAATATGAGTATACACTCATCCTTCTATAATATCCCAGAATACAGACTGCCTCCTTCACACTTGATCAGTATCTAACTCTGAGTTTACTTTTCTTATTTTCTCCTTCGGTGTGCCACAAAGGACCCTTTGCTGTTTGTTTCCAGAACACATGCTGCACCCCTCTAAGAACTCCTTCAATAGAACTGCCACTCGCATTTAGCAGTTGGTAAAAAGCTATCACAATGGTTGTAAAAATAGTTGTTTCTCAAGAGGTTCAAGGCTCAAATACAGTTTGCACAGAGAAGGTGGAAAGGGAAGAGGGAAAACATGTATGCGCTCACATGTGCAGAAACAGGGAGTAAAAAGACATATATATTTTTCCCGTAGGTATTTTCACTGTCATACACTAGCCAGGAGGAAAGCAGTTTCTCTTCACTGAGGACAAAGGAAATGCAATCCCTTTCCTTCCTAATTTGATGGTCACTGAGGATCAAAGTCATCATAGAGAAGATGTAATCAAGTCATTGGAGAATGAAGTTTAGCACAGTATATTGCTCCTTTCAGCAAAGGAAAAGTTGTAGTCAGATCGTGTTTCCACTCAGCCCCTACATTGACTGAACTGTAAGGTTTCCATGCATCCTAAAACAACTGTGCTTTAGATACTAGACATCTAGATTACTGTAAGCACTTTTCCCAATATCATGAAGCCTGAAAGTCTTTTAAGCTTTAAAAACTAGGGTTTCCATTTTTTTTGAATATTCACTGATGTTGCTTGAGCAGTTAGGAAGTGATGAGACAATCATTAATCAAAATAAATCAATCTGGATATTTCAGGGTTTTTTTTTGTTTTTGTTTTTTAGGAAACAGAGCTCTCCCCTGCCACCTAACAGAAATTTTCACATAAAAACTGTATTGCAAAATGGTTGACACATGGCATTTCTTTTGGCACACACACAAAAAAATCCAAACAAATGCTGTGCAACCAAATTAAATCTGTTTTCTTAGAAATTCATACAGGCTTAATAGAATGCCAGAAAATTACAGTTAGTCAGTTAACCCATAATACTGCTGCTTAGTTTCACCCATGGTAAGGAAGGATAGAGCTTTAATTCATATTTATTTCTGATAAAAATATATTTATATATCTTTGACATCAAGCTGGCTAACCTAGTAAGGAGAGCTTTAAAATAGGAACAATAGAGGAAGGAGAAGATGAACAACAAC
Organism: Nothura maculosa; assembly: GCA_032353885.1. Classification (NCBI taxonomy): domain Eukaryota; kingdom Metazoa; phylum Chordata; class Aves; order Tinamiformes; family Tinamidae; genus Nothura; species Nothura maculosa. Next base: position 197,573 of record JAUBOD010000163.1, read on the forward strand.
TAAGAAGACGGTAGACCAGGTTGGCAAGTAAAGTGTGCAAGGCAAGAGAAGCCTTATATTCAGCACAACAGAGCAGAAAGGAGTCCATGTAAAATGCAGCACAAAAATAAGGAAATGATGGAATTTCTCTGGTGTTTTTTGGGAAAACTGTCTCCTTATAAGTCGTTCCTCTGAAATGCCTGCACACTACTGCATGCACTGTGGGGAACAAACAGCAAGAGACAGAGGTCTGCAGACAGTTATAAGGCCACAAACTTATTTGGATCAGAGATGGAAGCTCAATTCAGGTGACTGAAGTGCTGCAGTGGATGGATACAAGCTCTTTAGGAAGATTGCACTGAGTGCCCCTGACTCAAACATTTAAAAGAAGCATGTTAAAGGTCAAAGCAGGGTCACATGACCCAAGAGGACTACAGAGACACTGTCCAAGTAAACTGCCCAAGGAATAGTGTTAGAAAAAGTAAATTTCACTTAGAGCTTAATCTGGAAAGGGATGTGAAAGGCAAGAAGAAGGACTACTATAGGTATATCAATAACCAAGGAAAGATTATAGAAATTGTGAACCCGTTCCTGAATGACAGGGGACCTGGTGACAGAGGATGCTAAAAAAGACCAAAAGAACTCTTTCTTCACCTTGATATTGACAGGTAAGATGAATCTTAGGCCCTTATAGCCTTTGTTCAGGGAGCAATGAAGACTTACCTCAGTAGATTAGGGAACATTTAAAAAGATCGAACACACCAAACCCTGGGACCTGAGGGAATGCACTCATGAGCACTGAGGGAGCTAGCTAATGTCATTGTGAGACCACTCTCAATTACCTTTGAAAGGTCATGGTGATGGGAGAGGTTCCTGAGAATTTGAACAAAACAAATGTCACTCGTTTTCAAGAAGGACGGAAAGGGAATCCGAGGGAAATAAAGACTTGATAACATCACCTTGACCTGATTGAAAGTGATAGAGAAAACCTCTTGAAGGTCATTAGCAAGAAGGTCATTAAGGACAAGAAGGTGATTGGGAATAGTCAGCACAGATTTACAAAGGGTAAATTGTGCCTGACTAATCTGATAGTCTTCAACAACTCGATGACTACCTCAGTAGATGAAGGGAATGGTAGTGATGTTCTTTATCTTGACTTTAGTAAGGATTTTGACACTGTTTTCCATAACATCCTCATTGACAAACTGACAAAGTATAAATTAGTATAAACGCTAAGCATTTTCTGAATGAAACACTGGCTGAAATGAAAGCTACAAGAGTCTCTTTGGAAAGAGTCAAATTTAGCAGGGGAATTTTTGCACTGATTACAGCTATAACATTCTACATCTATAATAATGAAGCTAGTATGAATTTGCTAGTATGAAATAGATTAGAGATCTGAAGAGGTCACAGAAAAAATCTTGATTTCCTACCTATATTGTTACAATCTTGTTCCATCAAAAGCAATGTAACTCTTAAAACAATTGACCAAAATATGCCTCATCTTAGTTTAGAATAGCAAAATAGATCTCCCATAAAACTGCACATGTTCTTTTCCTACACAAAAATCTCAGGATATGATGTCTGTTATCACCATTGGCTGATCAGACTGAAACTTATACAGAAGAGGAGCAAAAAAAAAAGACTTTTAAAATTTGTATTTAAAATGAGGCATTCAGAAGAAAAGGTCACAGACGGTGTTTGACATTTGGGCTGGGTAAAGTGAAATAGTGAAGAAGAAGAAAAAAAAGGAGTTCTGCAAGACACATTGGCACAAAGGAGCAACAGGCCTTGTATGAACAGATGATATGGCAGATAAGGAAAGTTCTGCAGAAAAGCAAAGAGAGTATCAGACTCCTGAGGACTATGAAAGTAAAAAGATAATCTACAAGAAAAGCAAGACCACAAAACCAAGAGATAAAATTCAGGAACTTGTCATTGGGAAAGTGTGGGGGAACAAGGTTTTACAGAAAAGCAATACAGGTGTCAAGGGTAGGAAAGAAGTGAAGAAGAATAAAGTCTGAAAAATATTTTTGGAGGTATTTAGTGCACTAGTAAACAATGCTGCCAAGGGGTCCAGGGCAGGCTTTGGAAACAAAGGAATGTGAAAATTGTCTTAGATTATCTTTTGAATAAGTTTAGAAATTAAAGTGATCTGGAATGCTCTAACTGTTGAAATGCAAATTGTTGATGTCTAGTTTAGGCAGAAAAGAAAATAGAAACTTGAAGTAAAATCTTTTAATACAAAAGCCTTGCATGGGCAGAAGAGTTTAACACTGAACAAGTTTCCCTTTTCCATATGTATATATAATCTTAGCAAAAGAGATATGCCAAAAAGGCAATAGAGATATACCTAATGGCAACTGTCTTAAAGCAAGAGCTGGCCTTTCAGTTACCCTGAAAAGCCAAATTCAATAACACTTGACCAAGCAAAAATATATTTTAAGCACAAACTTATTTTTTTGCAAATGAAGCACATACTATATACATAGAAGTAGATACAGTTAAAGAAGAATGAACTACTGCATGGTTTCAGTATTTTGCAATTTCATTTACTGAATCAATTTCTTAGATTACATGGGTAAGTATATTGTAATTAAATTAGCACATTACCATTAAATTTATCTTTATACAGCCACATATATTTACATAAAATATTTGAATTATTTGTAAATATGTGTGGGTAGATTCTTTCTTATCCCACCATATTATATAAATCAGTGTATTCAGCAAAGTCCTACACTAAATTAATAAACAGAAAGTCCTACTTTCTGTTATCACACGAAGTTACCTCCATAAGCAAGTTACTTCCATGGAATAAGAGGATTACCATGGTTTTACATGAGTATAGCAGAAAGGAACAACAGATTATCAAGGTTGTACTCTAAAGAGTATATTGTGCAAGACAGCAAAATTTCAATACCCAAAGCTTACAGCAGTTCTTAAAGCCTAGAATCTATATTGTAGAGCAGAGAAATGAATCAGCATTTGCTGATGTAAATGTAGCTTTGTGTAAGTGCATTTCTCTGTCAGTGCAAGAGTGGGATCTAGGAGGAGTATTAATTTTTAAATGTGCAACAGCAGACATGAGCTAAAAATCTGCTTAGATGTTCTGTTTAACATGAACTCATACAATAACTAGAGATGACTGAATTCCATTTTAAGATATACATAGGGCTGTGATATGTTTAATTGATAAGCAATAGCAAAAGCATTTTACATAGCATTTTACAAGCAATCAGTCACATACCTATTTCTAATGATCACTAGTATACTAAATGAGATTTCTGTTAGTATATTTTGAAAATTTGCATGCCTCACAGGAGGTAAACCATTAGCCTTTAGAATACAGATATTCAGACAGTCTGTCTTCTACATGGCCTCACACATTGTGTTTTAATGAACTTTCTTTCTAAATTAAGAGGAAGGTGTAGAGTTTTTATATATCTTACATAGAAATCAAATAAAAATATAAAAAGGATTCTACTTTGATTACTAGAAGTTAGATGAGAGAGTAATCTTGGTGTTACTCCAAAGTCTTTAATTTTTCAGCTCCGAAATTCTTGAGTATGTTCTCTGCAAAAGTGAGGAATGCACAAAAATATGTCCATTATTCAGGGCTTGTAATGAAAACAAAGTTGAAACTATTTGTCAAACTGCACAGAAGAGGCAGACGTTGTTAAAATCAATCCTGATTTAAGAAAATTCACAGCACAGGGAAGCATAGTATTTTCTATTTTCAAATACAAAAATGTTTTAAAAGAATACTGCATTATAATCATCTCTGCAACTGAGATATAACTATTTTTATTGAAAAGGTTGCCAGTTTACTAACTGCAAAATCAACAAAAGCGGCATTCAAATTCAGCTTTTTTTGGATAAAAGGTTAGGTTACTAACTGACCCCCTACCTCAGAAATCTACAAGAAGAAAAGCTTACAGCTATATTTACATTGTTTCAGTGATATACAGGGATCAAATGACTATTATAGAAGTGAAAAAATCTAAAGAAAGAGATTTATTTTAGATAAATCTAAAGAGCAATATCAGAACTGAAAATGGAACAATAATGAAACGCAAATTCTGAAAGTTATTACTTTCCTCCACAGAAAATCTTTTCTGTAGACACTTCCTCTAACATAGAAAAATTGTAAAACTACTTTCTTCTTCTCTTGTTTTAGTGGACATTTAAAAGATCTTAATCTGGAGTAAGTTCAGTGCCTTTCATAGACAACATTGGTCAATACTGACCACACATCTTCTATTTCCCCATCCAACCTCATTGCTTTGTTGTAGAGGAAAGTAGTAAAACTTGATTGCACTATGCAATTGAAATTGATTTGTGGCAGCTGTGCATTATTAGAGTGGCACAAATAATCTTTTCCCTAAATTTATAAGCATATCCTTGCATAGTTCCTTATATACTTATAGCCTTGCATAGAAATAAATAAATGTGAGAATACATTTCTTAAACTACTCAATATTATTAAAGACAGACTAAGTGTTATTATTTCAGATATTGAAATTAAAATCAGATCATGAGAACAATTGCACTTTTCAATTGGAAGAAAGATTTTCTAAAGTACGTACATGTGTATATCTATATCTGTATACCTGCCAAGAAAACACATGAGACTGTGCATTCATTCACCTCTCAAAGATGTTGAAATTGGCTTCACATAGGGATGTTTAAAGAGGTCTAACTTTCCTATAATTTACCTTAGAAAATATAGAAAGTAAATAAATTACAGTTTAATTTTGAGGATAAAATGCTTGGATAGTTTTTTCCTCACTGACAGATCATGGAGAAATTCTAAATAATAAAATTGAGATATGATTTTCCGGAAAAAAATAAACCTTCCATATCATTTCATCTTTAATTTCAGAATAGTTAAATTTTTCCTATTTGAATTTGCTCTTTGGAAAGGTAGGGAGTCCCTATGCTCAACAGTGTATATTGAAGAGAGTTCATGTGACTCCAACAATTTTCTTATCAATGTGGGTTGCAAATTGCACAAACCTTCCTTTTTGTCTTCTGCAGCAATCTTCACCTTTGTGTCTGTTATATCTTTGAAAGAGGCCAGAAAGAGTACTACATCTCCTTTTTCATTCTTTATAGGAACAATATCCAATAGGCACCAGAATGAAGACCCTGTAAGGATAAAGAATGAATTCAGTTCAGACAGTTGTCTTTTTAGCAGTGAGAGGAGAGAGAGTCAGAGAAAGAGAGGGACATAGAAAGGGAGGAGGAGGAGGGGAGGGAGGAGAGAGAGAGAGAGAGAAAGAGAGAGGAAAAAAAAGCTATTAAAGCTACAACTAAAGTAAGTCTAACAAAAAAACTTATTTAGGAGGTTAGTAGTCAGAAAATCACAGATGTTGAGCTCATGTAAATCTCTCTGCATCATTGGTTGAAGCTCAGTAATACTGCTGTCTCTGAAAGCAAGGCATTAATTTAAATGCAAAATTTATCTACAGGGATCATTAATAGTGTTTAATGAAGCTGCTTACTCCTCTGAAATCATGCTTTCCTTTGAACTCTCAACTGATGATACCTCCTATTTTACTGGAATAGCTTCCATGATGTTAACTTGACATCTGAAGCCTCCTTAGCTATAGAATCATTTTACTTTAGTCATCTCACTAGATACTCATTAAAATCCCTTGACAAAAGACCTGGTAGGTGGAGCATTGTTCCACTGATTCAAAGATATTTAAACTAATCAGATATCATACTTAGAATAGAAATTGTAAATTCTCAAACCAAAGTAACTTAATCTAGAGACAAACTAATTCTTTGCATCTTAAGCATGGTAAGAGTTATTACAACTTATGCTACCTATATAATTAACATCAACCATCTTTCTTACTATGGGTGCTTTACTAAGATATAATTTAGTCAACAATGTTTTTAGCAATGCTCATATCAACCTTTCCCTGACCATGCCTGCTAAATATTTATACTATTTAAAATAAATTCTTTATGTTATTCTTATTACTGATTGTGCCACATTTTCTACTTGTAAAGAAGTTGTTCAATTACACAGCTGTTATTCATATACCTACCATTAATTCAACCACTCAGAATAGAAGCTAATTTCTGGTTAGCTCCTGGCAAGTACTTCAAATGTGTGGGGAGTTTGACTGAGAACTCAGTAAACACCCTAGAGTGGGATATTTAGAGTACCTTAGAGAAAGCAGAGGGAGCCCAGTGAATGGCTGGAAAGACAACTGGAAAAAAAAAAAGAAGAAAAAGAAGAAAAAAAAAAAAAAAAAGGGAAATAGGCTGGCTTTATATTAGGTTTAAACATCCTCATTTTGGAGTTGTAAAGACAGAGAAAGTAAAGAAGCCCTTTTGAGGGTAGATAGAACTGATATCAGAAACAAGATATTTCTACTGTTTCTTCTTTTCATTTTTCATTCTGAATTCACTTTTGTACAGACTTGATTCCTTTATCAAAGCTTCTGAGAAAAACTTTGTTATGGTGTCATGCTATTAGTTGTTTATCTTCAATTATATTTCCTATTACCTGTCCTCCTTCTCCTCCTTCTTTGTAAATATTGCCCAAAATATTAATTAAGCAAAGCAAATATGCAACATTAACAATATGTGGAAGGAATTCAAGGTGAATGCTTGGCATGGTGAAGCTGCTGCTCTTGCCATTACATATGCACTCAGTCCTCAAGTCCTGAGCTGAGTTTCAGTTGCTGGATTTTCTGCCACGGCTCTGAAGGGAGCAAATGAATAAAAAGTACTCCTCAAGAGTAGAGAAGATGGCCCAATTTAGCTGAGGAGTAGATCAATATGTGCTAGCACTCTGTCAGGAACAGGACTGTGTCATCTTTCACTATTGATAAGCATTCTCAGAAAAATATACAGATCCAGGGCAATCCATTATAGAGCTTTTACACTGAAAGCCAGCACCATACAATACTATAAGCCAAAAGAAGAACTTGCTACTCATCCAAAAAAGTAATTCCTTATTTAGTTACAATGCTTTTGAGTGCACTCATCAGCGAGAGAGAAATTCCTTCCTTGCTTCAGCTGGTACATACAAAGGTCTTCTATATTGTCAAGAGTCATCTATCAAATAAATTTCTCTTGGAGTTTTATTTATATACAGACTCTATTGCTCCAAGCCACCACTCTTTGAAGAAAAGTTTAATCTTTCCCTTGCATTATGAACTGAAAGTTCAAAATATATTTTAATATCCTCAGGGCTTATAAAAGCACATGACAAGAAAGGAGAAAAAGAGACCAAATGAAGCATAACTTTATCACAAAGCAATTTGCCTATAGTCCAGCATTTATATATACATAAAGAGCAGAGTGCTTTATTGACGTGCTTTCAGCCACCATTTCTACCTTTCCTCAGTGCAATAGTCTGTCTTAAACTGAAATGAAGAGTCAAGAGGGAAAGGAATTTTAAAATGAGATTTTATGCAGAACCTTGCCATCATATTAATATCCCTTTTACTAGAAAGTAAGGGCTGTTTAAAACAAAGAGCAGTTGCATATGCAACAAAGAGTTAGTTGCATATGCTCAGCATACAAAAGTACTTGTTTTAGTCATACCCACTCCAGAAAAAGCTTAGTGCTCAGAATGAGAAACTTTGGGGGATGTTTGCGTATTGTAATTTGGTTATCAGAATACAGAAATTGAGTGAGGTTATTGACAATTGTTTGCCAATAATTTTAATTAGTTGATAACTTTAATAATAACTTCAATTCTTTAACAACAGAATTAAATTCTGTACCTATATCTTGTGTTTAGTTGAAATCCTAATCTTACTTTCCTCCTACTTCTGGTGTAAGGACCAGTAAACACACATATTCCTCTCAATCACTCAGTACTAGTAATAAACACAGAAATAAAATGATATTCTCCTCATACTTTAGAGCAACTTGGCAGTTTTGAATTATCCAGGTAGAGCATCTTAGAACTTTAGGGTTTTTTGCTTTGTGTCAGCTATTGGTGGCCTCACCTCCCTTTGGACTTTGCTTACCAGGCTCTAGCCTGGCTTGCATGGACCCTACCATCAGTCAAGTGCAATAAATTGAACAAACTGCTGTGATTCAGATGCATCCGTTATGAGATGAAAAGAGACTAAGACATAAAGATCTTTTACAGAGCTTTGTGTCTGCACATAACACACCAGACTAACAAAATGAGATGTTTTATGGGCGAAGAAACTGAGTACTTGGAAAGAAAGATTGTCTTACATATTGAATATACAAGTTGCCCCACAGCAAGAAATAGTGACTCTTCAAACCACATAATTATCATGATATATATGCACAAGAAGACAGAATTAAGCTGTGCAGAAGATAGAATTAAGTTGCACAAGACATCATAAATCTGGTACTTTTTTTACATTATAGAACTTAGCAAGCTACATGTTTTTTAATCAGATACAAGTCATGCTTTCTTTTTCTAATCTATTTCTAGGGATCACTATTTAAAAAACAAAAATAAAAACATTGCTAGATGGGTAGTGGTAATAACTTGCCAGCACAGTCAATCTTAAATCTTCAGCATAAGAACCAACTTCTTCATTTATTGAGTTATCTGTTATTATCAAAATATCTGCAGTCAGATACATGGTTATTAGCAAAATAGAGCTGTTGCGGGATACCTGATATCACCAGAGAAGTTTCAGACTATTTTTCTTCCCTTTTCTACTGTGGAAATTCTGGATAGCAAAACTGTCAGATTAGGCTTTGAAAAGACTTCACTTGGAGAGACTAAACTGGTTCTTTTGATAAATTATCAGAAGATTCCCAATGTAACTGATAACATTTTGGCTGAATATTTTATGTTTTTGAATTGTCGTTATTGAAAAAAACCTGTGCAAAAAAGAAAGAGATACATAAAAAATCGTTGATAATTAAACTGAAAGAGAATGTGTCTGAAAGTAAAAGCATAGCCATAGCTAGAGTACTTTCTCTTTATTAAATACCAAAACTTTGTCAATAATCTATTAGCACAGATAATTAAGATAATTAAGATAATATCTGTGCAGTTAATATTAGCACAGATAAAAGTTTTATTTCTTTAAGCAAATAACTACCTTCTCCATCATCCTTGCAGAAGTTTCATGCATATATTAAAAAGATATAATATTATTATTTTCTTTACGTTCCGCTACTGCAGATGACAGCCTAGGTATCCTAGGGCCAGTCTTGAGAAAACAAGGATATTCATGAATAGGACATGTTTGTTAACTGACATATATGGTCAATGATGTCTGCGCTAATATTTTCACAGTAGTGGTGTAAAGGATTCAAGAATAGATTCCCACAAGCTATATATAGATAGATCTTGTTTCATCCTTCAAGTTGCTTGCTTCACAAGTTTCAAAAGACTCTGTAAACCCATTCCAAAAATCGGAAGCATTCCAAGAATTTGATAGCAGGAAGGTGATAGATGAGATAACTTAAGAACAAGGTAAAAATCACGTTTCAATAAGAATAAATAGGTAACTACGTTAACTCTGTGGATCTATGTAGTGACTCAGAAGATTCCATTAAAAATATTTCTGCATCTGTCTCTGTACAAGTTATCATTACTGCTCTGGTACAAATCTTGAAATTATGAATTACTGTTGTTCTGTAGGTTTGTAGAATAAATATTCAGAAACCCTCGAAGTTCTTTATTTATTGGATTGCACATACTGACTGTGTTAAAACCAGCATGCTTTCAGAGCATCAACAAAGAAGTAATTAAAGGTTTCTGATGTGAGGCAGCCAAACAGAATGTAATGCTTTGGCTATAAGAATGCATTGCAAAGAGAATCAACATTACAATTTTGTACATATATGTAATTGCCTAATCATATATTGTGGGCACTTCTTTTATACAAAATTGCCATCTCCCATTAGGGGGAAAGCGGAAAAAAATTCTGCCTGGGCACTGCCACTCTTTAGTGCCCAGCTTCAACCAGTGCCCCATTCCTTGTGCTGCCAGGTGACTCAGAATGGCTCAATGCATCATATTACCGATCTAACTGCCACAATGAAGAGAGGGAGAGAAAGATGTCAAGGATGGTTTCCTGAGAACACAGACGCTTCAGCACAGTTGAGTTTTACAAAACACTGTTACAAAATTCCTCTATTAAGCAGGTAAAGGATTAACCAACCCCCTCAAAATCTACATTTAATTTTATCTCGACACAGCCTGCCTCAGCTCTGGTAGTTTGAGCATATGACTTCCCAACTTTAATCTAACCATAATGTTTAATTTGCATGCAGCAGCTAATACAGTCTGCAGTATGCATTTTATATAAATTAACGTATGGACTCCAATGCCTGTACATTTCAGTATTTTTTTCCCCATCTTTCTTGGCTCTTCTTTTACAACTCCAATATCTCTTCCTTAATGAAACTCCTAGTTTGAAAATCCTCTAGTTTTCATTGAGCAAAACCAGGGAAGTTAAGCAATGCCTGTTAAAGCCATGTGACATGCTTTCATTATCCTTATGTGCACTACTTATCTTTTCTCTGCTCTAATTTCCTTTTCCTATTTCCCTTCAGATTAAGAAACTCTCTATTTTAGGAGATAATAACTTGCCGGATGTAATCAAGTTATATTTATAACAATTAGCAAAATACATAGGATATTTAAACATCATTTATATAAAAATGATATGAAGTCAATGAAATATATTCTGCTTATATGCAGAAAGTGTTAAGGACTAATCCATTAATATTCACAGTTTGCAACTTGCTCCTCCCTGCCACCCAAAAAATCATTGCTGTCCAGTCATAACATTACATGGTGTTCATTATTTGTCAGCTGGCTCCAGGGAAAGTACTAATTATGATGGCTTATTTATAATTAAATATCCAGTACCTCTAGTTAAAGTAATAGAACTTGTCCTAAAATATTCTAATTTCCTCATTTAATAACTATTATATACATATATATCTATAAATCACTTAGTGTACCCAAATAAAGTAATTCTTCATCTTTCTACAAATTGTTTCACAGTGAGTCAGACCCAATCCTTCCTTAGCAGTCTACATGATCTCAAAATAAGCAATGTCTACTTTCCTTTGATTACTCTATTTTTGCGATCTAGAACTGCATTTACAACTCATGGTCCCTCTTCTTTTTGTATTTTAAGAGCTCCTAATTCCAAAAAAAGTATATGTACTCACAGTAGAAAATATGTTTTTTTTCATGTACTGAGGGATGTACTTTAACCCTTAGGAAAAAAAAAGCCACACATTTTCTTAAAGCAAGGTACTCTCTCATATACATTTGTGTACATGTTTATGAGTCATGTACATAACTCATACATAAGTCATGCACGACCATGTATATACATACACACAAAATAATCTGTACACACATATACACACACTTAACATCTTCCTTCCAGTGTCTTCCAGTAATCTGCCTAACTAGTAAAAATGCTATTTCTGACACCAGAAGAGATGTATCTCATATAACCATATTTTCAAATGATACTATTTTGCTTTTTAACTTATTATTTTATTCTCTTTTAAAAACAAGGTTCAAAGAGGACACAGAATTTTTTGTTTCCTGTAAGTGAAAAAAAAATCAATGCCAAAACAGGCCACTCCACCTGCAAAGAAAACATTTTCTTTGCCTTTTCTGCTTAAATGACAACTAATAAGAACATAGTTGTAATAAATTCCTTCAAAATATTCTAATGATCATGATTCTGGTGTCACTGTCAGCAAAGTGACAGCACCAGGAAATGGAGAGTCTACAGTCTTCAGAATGGAAAATGTCTCTGGGAGGATTTGCTGATACTACAGCCTCATTCACAATGTTTGAGGCAATCTTTCCTTGAAAGAATAAGAGATTCTGCTGACTAGATGTACATTCATCTTGAAAAATTCCCTTTATAAAGTCATTTTTTGTTTTCTATTACTTTTTCTATTAGATAATGTCAAATATCTTTCTGCCTCTATAGTTTATGCCTACAGTGTCACTTTTATCTTTTAGTATGCATAAAGAGTTTTTATTGAGTTTGAGATTATTTATTGAGCAAATTCAAGAATTTCAACTTGTATTTGAAATTTTGCGAACTGACAACTTTCTGGAAGAAAGGGGCTAGAGATGGAACCTGACAAGAAGTCATGCCACAGATTTGGACTTGATATCACCATCCTGTCTGGTTATGCTTTTGTACAGGAGGATTTTGAAACATACTCTGAGGAGTTACATAAGGCTGTAGAGAGGATTAATCTCCCCAGTTCACCATTTGAATCCATGTGAGCACATGCTGTAAAGAGGCTTTGAGCCTGCTCATTGAAAAGAATTATAGTAACCCCATCAGCTGTAAAGTAGTAGGTTTTAACCTTTTCGTTACCTAGTCACTCTCTAAAATTGCACTGCTTTCCCTAAGCCAAAACAGTAAGAGGTTGCAATAGACAGTGCTGGCATGAGTGTCTTGCTGCTCTTTCAAAAAATGTGGAGCTACTTCACAAATTCATCACAATTGTCAGTACAGGAGAAAGAAATTAGGCAGAGTCTAGGGCATAATTCAGTAAAGGGATTTGAGGATCAGCGACAAGCTAATGAAATTGTCAGCAGAAGGGAGAGAGGTGATAACCAGAAGAAATGATAATTTATCCTTTTACTTTTTAAACAAAGAACAGCCTAAAGAGTGGTAAAATATAGGGATAAAAGTCAGGTTTTAGCTGAAGCCTAACTGAAAATTTTCATAAAAATGAAACATAGCCTACCGACAACCTCAGTGAGTAACCTCTAAATTCATGAGAAAATTTGAAGAGTTGCTGGTCTGAATTTGTAAAACTATAACACCACAATACTGTGTGGTTGTACCTCTTAAAACACATATATTAAATCTGTATAATTGAACAGTAATGACGTATGTCATTTACACAGCCTTACTAGTAATCATTCATATGAAGTGCAGCTGTAAACCCACGGTGCCTATGTAGAAATGCTGCTCTGTAACATCTGTAAACAATGAAGGGCTATCCCTGTGTTACAGTGCAATAAACAGTAGGAAGCTCACATACGGATTTATCTGCTTATCTCTTGCTTCCAGTGGAACATGTCTTTTCTCAGTACTTATGCTTTTAATAAATCATGCAGCTATTGAAAGAAGCTATTAGCTGATGTCACCATCAATGTCATGGGAGCAAAGCATCAGCTCAGTCAGTAAGCAATAATTTTGTCAAGGTCTCATTAAATTACATTAAAAGATCACAGGTAGTTCTGATCACATTGCTAACAGGACATTTTTCCACCATTACCACCATTCCCTCCACTCCTGGATTTTGTACTTTACTTGGATAACATAAACAAAACAACCACAAAACCTTTTTAATGTTCTTATTTACAGGCTGTATTTCTAAGGTGGAACGGGTGGAAGAGCAATAAGGTCACATTGCTATGGACTATCCTGCTTGTCAAGATACTTTCTCTATGTAAGTTAGTCAATACCCATAGGAAATTAGTGTTTCCTATAGAAAATTCTGCCGTTTATCTATTAGAAAACTACTAATGCCTCCTTACTAACTGCAAAGCTTACATTTCCCACAGACATAGTGTATTTCAGGATAATGTGCAAACTGGTGAATCATTTTATAAAAAAGAGATACTATAAATTACATGCATTACTACTGCATGAATTACATCTTACATGAATTACTGCTGCAGCACTGAGGTACAGTATTTCACAGGTACAGTGAAATACTTCAATTTTCAGACATCTTTAAACATCTTGAGGAAAAAAAAATCTCCTAAGACCATTCCTGTAAAAAGCAAAATATATTTTGCAAAAAACAAGAGCTTTAACAAGATTTAATTTCTTTAAAGAAAATTAAACCTGTTTCTTAATACCTAAACACACACAAAAAAGGTTTGGTTGATATATTGGAGCCTGTGCTATCCTGAAGCCACATTAATGAGCTGCACACCTGTAGGCTGAGGCTATAGATTACAGATTATCTCTCAGTTTTGAGGCTTATTTCTTTTCCCTCTGGTTGTTGCTGAAGTTCATCTGAGAACTGTATTATATCCTATACTTTTTAATAGGCTTTTAACCCTAAGTGCAGGCAGGCAGTGACTCTGTGAGAGATTCTGACTTTGATTCCTCCCCCTTTATATTCCACACACCTAACAAAGTGTCTTGTTTCTAAGTCCTCTTTCAGATAAGAGTACAGAATTATTAAAGTATGTATTCTCCAACACTTTTGGGAAGGGTCAGGTAGAATCTTTTTTTTTTCCGCACTGATTCTTGAAATTAAAGTCGACATTACACTGAAGCTCCCCAGAAGTCTATTATCACCAATGGCCATCACTGATGATGCAGTGTTTCATACAAGTTGTAGATGCACACTAAAAGGCATAATTGCTTTTAATTAAAGGAAGGTTGAGGGCTATTGCAGATTCCAGGAGTGTGGTTGTGAGAATAGACCCCTTTTAAAGGCTATAAACTGATTTGAGACATAGGGAGTGATGGTTTCTGGAAGCAATCAAGATGCGACCTTCCAGCAATTGCAAATGGACAGTGTTGCCGATGGGGGTCGGCAAGCCTCGTTCGCTAGCTGGACCGACCTGGGGTTCTACCCGCCCCAGGGCCATAGAGCACAGACACCAATATGAGGATGCAGCAAATGGCCTTTATTGCGTCGTTCAATTTGTATATATACTGCCAGTATGGTGGGGAGATTCACCTACTGCCCAATTAATTGGCATGAGGTTATCAGTAAACTAATTAATTATGCCCCTAACTTCCCATGACATCGCGAGATCTTCCGAACACCATGCACTATGCTCTATGCTATACTATATCATCTACTTAAGCTAAGCTCTCTACTTTATTAAGCCCTAAAAAGCATAATAAGTTCCCACAGGAGAGCTTGCTTTGCATTGATTATCTTTCTTATTGTCACCTCCTCATAGGCTGTCTGCAAAAAAAGAAAAATACACAAATCTGCTTCTGTTAGTATTTTAGATTTGGGACTTTTGAAGACCTTTTTAACTTCTTGTTCTTGCAAACGATAAGTTTCTTTAGTGTTTTGGCAGGGAAAAAAAGAAAGAAAGGGAATTTCTCAGTGTAGTTCTTTAGCGTAGAACTCATCTGCTTGCAAATCACTCTAGAAATAAGATCCAGAGAGTGGGTTCTCTTCTCAGCTGTGCTGATATATCCCAAGCCACTTGAATTCAGCAAGGTTATTCTATATTCACATTATCATCAACAACAACTAAATCTGCTGTAGATGCTTTTAGCCAGCAGTAGCAATCTACTCTTGTCAGCTCAGAAGTATCCCTGACACTGCTCTGTAGATAGCATATCAAGTTGAAAAGAGAAGTCGTCAAGGCTAGAGAATTCAAACCTACTAGAGCATTTTTGTTTAAATATTACAGAATGAATAACTTTTCCTGGCATAGAATCATAACTGTTAGGGTGTTTTAAAGATATCAAGATTTGTTTGAGTTTCTGCAAAGCAGTATTAAGAAAGAGTTAAAAAAATAAAATTATAACTTTAAATTCTCCTGATCTGAAACAGTCCCTGAAGTGCTCTTGTAATATCAGCCTTAGGTTGTAACCACTTCTATAGTACCTGCTCCTAGTTTTTTTCCACCAGGACCTTTTACCTGAGGAGTCTTTACATTTTGTGATTGTATATTGAAGTCTCGATGTTCATTTAGTCTCACAATTAAGCCTACAGAGCAAGCTTATAACTGAACAGAGGATTAAAGCCAGGTATTTGGTTACACAGACATCTTGAAGTAAGAACAAGACATTGAAATTTTACTGTAGGATGACAAATCTTGCTAATCACCATTATGCTGTCTATGTTCTTGGCATTTATTTTGGGAACAGTCCAACTCACAATTACTTTCAATACCAGGGGAGCCTCAAGTTTCCCTGGTACAATCAGAGGAATCAATACAATCATTTTAGGGCAGTTATTCTGAAAGCTCTTTTGCCTTAAAATGCTTTTAAAACATTTGTCTGTGACTGACATCTTTTTTTTTCCCCTGATGGTGTTGAATAAGCTTAACTATGATAAATAAAAATATTTTTTTGCAGAAAAAATCACTGTTAAAATCGATGAATGATTTACCAAATTCAGTCCATACTATGCAGCTCTGTTGAAAAAATATGACTATTTTAAGGTAAATTTTGCTTTTATTCAAGAATAGTCTCTTGTTGTTTTAATACTTATTCATTTCTTCTTCTCAGTTGCACAAAATACAGGAAAACGGAAAATGTAATAGTAAGGAAATTTATTCATACAGAGAAAATGTCTCGGAATGGCTTTGATTCAGATTATACACAAGGATTTAAGTAGGATAGACTGTAGGAATTATTTTATTCTAAAAATTTCCCCTTTACCTATTTATGATTCCAGCTGCTTCACTGATAAGCAACTTGGCCTTCAATGTTTTTGTGCCTGCATTGCTCATACCTGTAACTGTTCTGAAGTACCCCTTCATAGCACAAAGCAACCACAGTTTATCCATTTGGACCAAGACAGTGAAATGAGTATAGTAGCTTTATTTTTTACGTTTGCATACATTGAAATCTCTTTTTCATTATGTTTAATCAGCACTCTGCAATACTAGGGAAAAGCACCCCTTATGCTTCAGGGTTAAGATATTTTTCACCATACTCATGCAGGATTTAAAAATCTCAAATTACTTTATTTGGATAACTTTTCTCAAGAAGTTATTGGATTCTTCTTAAAATGCTAAAAGACTAAGAGAAAGAATTATTCAACAGCACTTTCAAATAACTCCGAAATTCATATTATGAAAAAATCAGTCATGAGCATGACTGAACTATTCACTCTTCTCTATTTTGTATTAGAGAAAGAGGGGCTATCTTCCCCTAATTTTCTAAAAGACTGGCTATTTTTGACAGTGTATTCCTGTTGCTATTGGGAAAGAATTTTTGAAGGTGCTTAATAAAACAGTAATAACATTAGAGAGGAAAATATTTCAGCACCAAAGAAGTAAATAAGCTCTATAAGAAAAATGCATAGCCGAAACGCACACCTAGAAATTGTTCATTTAAGTCATTTTTTACAGACACCTATAGATCATTAAGAATGAGAAGGCTCTAATAGCATTGGGCAAGTTACAATGCTATTTGTATCTCATAATTAGTGTCATCTCTGATGGGTGACACAATTCAAAGACTAGAAGAAATCTGGCAGTAGAAACACCTATTCTGTAGACTGAGGAGCCTGATACAAATGACAAACTGAAAAGGGTACACAATGGGGAACTTTTTCCATTGTTTGCTTTGTCCTAGTCTTGTAAATGCCCTACCTTAAGAACTAGAGCTTTCAGAGGGTGACCCAAAGCTTAGTAATGTCCATGAAGTTGCTTAATGCTCAGAAATTTTTCATGTGACACTGCATATTTGAATTAGAGTACTAATCCATTTTTGAAAAATATGACTATTGTGTTTATAGCTAGAGGCTAAGCAGAATGAGTCGCTTAGATCAGTCAGTTCTGAACATTTTAATGAAGGAGCTGAAAGCGTTACCTACCCAGTTTTTATCTTAAGTTAATTTCTATATTAGGAAGTTAGCCATAAGAGTTAGGACTTCAGCATTACAAGAATTAGATACAGTGTCACATTGAATGCAGAAAATTGTTTCATAATGCAGTTAAGGACTCTGGATTTCTTTTCTGTGTGGCTTTGTAACTTTTCACACAAATCACTTCAATTGCATAAAATCACTAAGACAAATACGAACAAAATCACAGTGTGTGATTTTGTAAGGACACAACAATGTGTCCTTACTCAAACATATTCCTATAGATCTTATTACAGACATACAAAATCATTATATGCATGTTGTATTTTATA
>JAUBOD010000163.1:215485-230951 GCA_032353885.1 Nothura maculosa
TGTGTCCTTACTCAAACATATTCCTATAGATCTTATTACAGACATACAAAATCATTATATGCATGTTGTATTTTATATAGATTGTTTCATATTTTCAAACTAAAAGGAAAACAAATAAAAAAAACTTACCATTCTTCTTGTAGAACATGATTTCTCCTTTGAATTCTACCTTTTCCTCCAATGACTTCTCAATTTGAAGAATCATCTGCTCATTTGTTTCAGCACCAAGTAAAAATTTACAACTGCAACTCTTCTGCATGACTTCAGTTCGTGCAAATCCAGCAAGCTCACAGAAGCCATCTGAGCAGTAAACTATTGGGAATCCCTTTGCAACCTGAGCATTTGCAAGGATGAAGTTACTATCTGTAGAAGAATGAGAAGCAAAATATGAATTACTGTCTGAAATCTACATCATTTGACAACTTCCTTTAGCTTTATTGGCAGGCAAAATTGTGAATGTACTTTAAAAAAGGTCTCAGGTGCCTGAAAACAAGACTTTAATCTTTATTTTAGATCGTTGGTCTGAACTGAAATCAAATATCTTAGCACTAAGAGTACTTCGTTCAGTGGTTCCTCAAGGCTATGTGCACATCTCACCACACACACTCTCTTGCAGTAATTTAAGATCAGTGTCTTAGAACTGCCTAGCAGCTATGAAAATCAGCACATCAAAACAGCCACCTGTACAGAGAGTGGTGACGAAAATGGAAGTTTTGGAGAAGATTCACAGGTGCTAAATTATGCTCTCATTCTGTTTCCTCTAGGATACAGCTGTATCTTAAAAATAGCTGATCTCCCTGTGCTCTCCATAGGTTAAACCTCATCTTTCCCAACATCCGAACTTATTTCTTTTATGCAATCCCTCAAAGAAAATCTTATAAATAAAATTTAGAAATACTCTGGGTACATGTAGAATCAATTGCCTTCTATTTTTTTTTCTTTTTTTACTTTTTTAATGAGTATTCATTACAAAATACTATCAGATATCTTTCAGAGACCCAATACAACTCTCCAGTGTAGAAACAGACACGTCAAAGATGGCCTACTTGTGACTCCATACTCCTTTTGACTTTTCCAATGCTTTTAGGTGGTAATTGAGGAGTAGTAAAAATGTATTTTTATAGGAAAACATTTGGACATCAATGAGTTAAAAGGGAGGTTCTCATATGAATTCAAACTCTTGAGCAAAGTTTGTAAGTGGATAGCTCCAAATAGTATTTACATCCTTATGGCAATGTCTTTAAAGATTTTGTGCCTTAGATTCTCATCCATGCTTGGATTAGAAGTGCTAGCATTACTGAGTTTTCAAATTAGAGATGAGACATATTCCAGATGTTACATAAAAGCCCTCACATAGATTTTTTTGTCTGTGTTTTCCAACTTCAAGGGGGAAAAATCCCACAGTTTAGTGATAGAGCTCTGTCTACACTTCATATTGAGGGAAGAAGAACTATTTATTGTCTGTTGTTCGTTAAGGCAAGTTTACCCTCCAGCTTGCCAATAGGAAGTTAGCAGCAGTCTAGTCCCAAGACAGACACCTCTTATTTTTCAGAATTATGTGCATGTGGATGTATGTGTGTGCATTAAGGTGAAATGCTAACCCCACATCCTTTGATAAATATTTATTCACGAAAGTGAATAATTTTAAATGAAAAATTTGGGTTGATATGCGTAATCCCTATATAGGGATATATTATTCATGAATGGGGAAAGGAGGAACAGAATACATAAAATATAACAAAAATAAATCTAATTTATTTTTAATTGTCACATGGGTTTTACACCCATGTGGTTTCATCAGCTACATTACTCATTATTGTCCAAGGGATAAAATCCTATGGTTGATATTGGTTTCAACAATTTTGAAAGAGTGATGAGGATTATTAAATGATTAATTTGTTTCTCAAGGCTTGCTTCAATTACCTTTTGCTCAGATCTAATTAAAATCTTTCAATAGGTGATTGTTAAATTAAAATAGCTTTTTATCACTTACCAAGTGACTATTTTTAAATGCATTTTAGTTCAGTGTAGTGCTTGACTTAGGTTGTCATTTTTATTTGCCTAATGAGGGAATAGGTATCATTCCCAGTCATGCATTGACATGCTGCTCTCTCTGTCAACGCAAAACTAAGCTTCCACACTACCCAGAGAATTAAAATCATATGCTTGCACTGGAGTTTAACGATGGCATTGCAGTGTAAGACTAGCAAGTCATGTATCCCAAATGTATCAGTAGCTTTGAAAATAATTTTCTCCTGGGTTTCTTATTATATGAGATTAATTATTGCAATGCAAAGATGTTCTTTAATTTATCGAAATATTTTGAACTGCATTAAGTAGAACATAGATGTAAGTAGCATATGGAACACTGAAAGGACAGAAAGGGTAGAAGATGTTATTCAAGTGTCAGACGGCTAGAATATAATTACGATCAAGAATAGAGTGGATTTTACCATATGTATCATGATTTTATGAAAATTTAAGATCGCCATTGTCTGCTGTCATTTGCATCAAAATAAAATCATGTCATTTTTGATGACTTTAACATTCACAACAGGAAAAAAACAAAATAAAACAAAATCTCTAGCATTCTATTCCAAAGACTCCTAGGATCAGACTTTTTTCCATGAATATCAGCTGTTGTCTGAGAGTGTTTGTGAGCCTAATTTTGCTGCAGTTTTGGAGGACAACAGTTCAGTATCAAATGACAGGAAAATAAAATCAGAATGATGATTTCTGTATCTTTTGAGCTTAATATCTTCAAATAAAATAATAAGTGATGCAGCTATAATCCCAAACTAGTACAGGAAAAATGTAAATCATTTATTCTACCAATTCCTTGTAATATTTAAAGATCAAGCAATATAATTTTGTTTTGTAATCATTTATGTTTTCATTATATTCTCAAGTCATATTTATTATGTAATAATTTACATTGCAAAAGACACAAGAGGCCTAAAGCTTTTCTTTTAGCAACAAGTATTTCAAAACAAATGTGCTTCTATGCTTCTTTTCCTTTGCATTCATTTTCTATGAAGAACAAATCACATCTGAATATTTGTAGAAAGTGTTATTAGATGGCATGCCTGCATTTGCTTTGGAAGCAGTACGTATTACAGTGAATAGGACAGTGATCATCAGCAGAAGACCTGTGTGGTTTCTGAAACTTCCACCAGATACCAAGCACAAACTCAGAAACCATTAAACAAGCAGAAAGAGAATATTCCATGTAATACGAGAGGATAAGATGGTTTAACTTCCAACAATAGAGTTTCAAAATTGATAACAACTGAAAGCAAAGTCTACTATGCAATTTTCTCCTTCATAATTAACGTGCACAATTTATCTGACTGTAATGAGATGATGTTACATTTAAACTCATCATTTCATTGCTAAATTTGTCATCTTCTTTAGAAAAAAATGATAAAAGAGTTCTTTCTTTAATATGCTAACTGTTTGCTATAAGTCTCACAGCCGTGTTTCTGCAGCTGAGAAGAGTTGAGAAATCAACCTTCTGCTCTGGTTTCAAAATATTAAGTCTGTTAGGGAAAATGCTTCATGGTGCATAATACTTATGCTTACAAAAAGAGTTAAAACTGTAATTCAGTTTAGCAGGAGATTGGCAGAACCACCTCAAAATCTAGTTGATATACACAAATTGTAAATCATTTAAGGGAGGAAAATAAGTTATTTAGGCTACTTGCGCTCAGTGCTTAATGAGCTTAAACACACTCTTCAGTGGCATTGATAAACCACGTCAGCACTATGGCTTTCTTCATGATGGAAAACAAACAAGAAAACTCCAGACAGCACCTATTCCTAGGAAAATGTGGACCAAAAAAGCAAGACAGTATCATAGACAAGGCATGGAGGGGATTGCAAAAATCCAAACCACAAAACACCAATTTGAATGGAGCTGACCTTGAAGTGGATCCCAGAGAAACACATGTGCGCACACACACACATTAGCAACTCTGGAACTGCTAACTTCTTAGCACAAGAGCTGTAAAGTATCTGAATGATTTAGGATATATTGGATATACTGTCCAAAGTCATGGAGCATCAAGACAAAAACAATAAAATAAAAATAAAAATAAAATAAAAAATTTTGTGTGAAGTAGCTTCAATTTTTAGGATTTATGACATTTTAATTTTAAAAGTGGTTTGTAAATAAATTTTTAAAATTTGTTCATAGAGAATAAAGCTGGAAAATATTTTGCAGGAATATCTTTAATGTGCTTTAATATTAAACTTCATTAGGAGAAGCAGATATCTACATATACATCTTCCTATATATATATATATATATATATATATATATATATAATATATATTACATATATCTTCTTTCCTATACATCTTTCCTATATAGGATAGTAAATTTCATTTTTTTTTATTATTTAGCACTTTTATTATTTAGCACTTTTATTATTTAGCTAGTGTTACACATTTAGTACAGATAATAAGTTAAAAGCCATATATAAAGTTGAACCAAGGTTCCAATGAAATGTCCTCTTTACTACTCTTAAAAGCTATGTTAATTTTGAAAAATAATTGTTAAAATTATTACTTTTTATTTAATTTTACCAGTTTTATTTGTGCTATTACTGCACAGAGCCTGACATAGTACTCATTCAGCTTAAAAAATATACTGCATAAGATATAAACCATGAAGTTTTATAATTATTAAAATGCTGCAAATAGAATAACACTGATGGAAAAGTTATATATATATGTATATGTAAAGAAACTAACAGTGAAGACACATTGTAACTGATGAGTCACCATCATGGTATAATGCACAAAGTCATTCAGAATTTTCTATAAATTCTGGGCCAGACTATAATTTACATTTCACCTGGTCCTATAGAGAGGACAGCTATAACTCAGACTAACGTATCAAGGTCTCAGGTACTCAAGTCATATAAATTCCCAATTTATAGTTATATAAATTCCCAAGGTAGCAGGATCTATATTTGATTCCAAAGGACAGAGTTGAGGAAAAAGGTTTGCAGATCAATAGTCCTCATGAAAAGAAGCATTTTCAAATAAAAGTCACATCATTGTCAGACATCTGCATATCTGATCTGATATATACCTTTTGCTACTGCTTATTTAAATAAATTTAAAAACAATTTTTACAGCTGTTCTAAGCACTAGCTTTGCCAGCTACTCACAAGATTTGCACCATTGTACAATAATTTTTGGTGTTAGTGTCCTACATAGGCCATTATTACTACTGTGCCTGCTGAGCCTATCTCGTACTCCTGCAGTGGTTAGCTCTGTGGATATTTGTCCTCACCATATGTACAGATGCTGATGTTGCAATATATCTGAGTAAGCAGATGCTACGGATGTTGCAAATAGAAGTAGTTGAATATAGGAACTAGGCAAACTGACTGTTATTTCTACACACCTGAGGGAAAGCAAGCAAGTTACATATTTTGAACCAAATGTGAAATGACTTTAAAATATCATTTTCCTTTCTCATTGAATTTTAATGCTCCATTCTTCCTGTGAGACAATGTTGATTATGGAGTGGTAGCCCAGGGAGTTAGAAAATATCCTGATGACAATAATATTGGAGATGATGGACTAGATTTCTTTACAATGTGATGATTTAGGGTTGAAGAGCTATTTAAATACTGTTGTGAAATTTTCATCTTATCACTTGAAATGCATAGAATCTATGGAAATGTATTTCCCCACTGGAAGTGATGATGGGAAAGCCCTGTGATACCACATATTCAATATTGGAAGGAAAGTTATGAGTAAGTATATAAAGAACATTTTTTTTAACTCAGAAATAAGGGATCTGAGGCCAAATTTGAAAAGCTTCATGACTCTATCCTTTCATCTTGTTTAGACTGTGCAAGGCCAGTTGAAACTATTTACTCTTCACATGATGAGCTCAGGGAACTTCTAATAGTGATTCATGAAATGAATGGAGTAAATTGCATTTGCAATCTCTGAAACAGGCCATGGAATAAACCGTGAAGAAGACAGAAAAAGCTGTACCCTCTGAATGTGCATGTATGCATGCCAAAAATGTACTAATTCTCCTCTGACAGCACTGAGCTACTTTGCAAAACAACTTATCACCTGCACAGGAGTGATTAAATTTAAAACAAGATGGCAGAAGGGACAGCACAGGTAGCATTTGCACCAGATGATGGAGCTTCCAACCATCGCTATCACAAATCCAGTTGGCCCTGAACATAGTAACAACACATAGCTTTTGTATACCCTAAAAATGGAAGATACTCAAAAAACAGTATCCAGACCTTCCTCATTTTAAAAACAAACACTCATTTGTTCTGCCTGCATTTAGTAGACATGCATCAGGACTTGATTAACATTCAGCATTTCATACAAATGCTATAACTATATGATCTTATTACTTGAAGTATCTGAAAGGTATTTTCATATACACTAGTCCGTATGTGTCTTTTGTGGGGCATTCATTGTTACTTTAACAATCATCTACACTTCCCATAGCAATGTCAAAATACCTAAGAAAAGCTTCTACTGATGATGTGTCTTTATAATGATTATATTTTACTATTTAGATGCCAACATAGTGCCATGGCAATAAGGCTAGGAGTGACCATTTTGAGTATTTGCAGTTTACATGAATTTCTCATTTCCTGAAATTTAATATAAATCTTAAATTAATTTTAATAGTGAGAAGAAGCAGTCTCCCATGTGTCTGTTCCTTAAAATGTATCTGTTCCTATGTGTCTGTTCCTATGAAATAACTTCTCTGATAACAGTAGGATTTTCTGCATATAATTTTCTCAAGAAAAGCAACAGCTAATCTAAAACGATACTGTGGAAAAGAAGTTTTGCTGCAGAATGTTCTCCTAACAGGTTGACATAAATTATGTTAAAAAAATGCTTGAGAAACTGATGAGTAGTGTCCAGAGAGCAATACTTCCAGAGCAGACAGAGGTCTGTATTCCACTGTTTACCAGGAATTATGCTGTAGACCCCACGCTCACTTTTTCTGGAGCTCGGTTTACTCTCAAATCAACCTAAAAGAACTCATTAATTTGGCATTCTTGAGTAAAACGCATGAGCAAAACTTCTTTTTGCTCATGCTGTGAGTTTCCAAAATGACAATGGCCTTATGAAAAATCCAGATATAAAAATGCTGAAAATTGTGAACTAGTTATTGTTGCAGGTTAACAAAAAAAAAGCGGAATGATCCTAATGGAAATGTAAAGTAGGGGCTTGAGAGGCACACAGGCAGATGTTTCTTGTAATTAATCTGTTATGGACAACTGTCCTTCAGGTAGCACCCCCTGAATGATTGACATTGATTAGGACAGGAGCACTTGAGCCTTGATCTACAGATTTTTTGCAGAGATTCTAACAATTTAGGAAGAAATTGCTTAGGGAATGAAAGACATGCCAAAAATAAAGATCCTCTGGAGGAAGATTCAGTTTTAGGCTGAAAAAGGGAACCACAGTTGAGAAATTCAAAGTACATGGAACTGCTTTGCAGTAAGAAGAACAAATCTAAATAGGCAGGAAAATATTTGTTTTTTGTTTACCTTAGAAGAAGAAAAAAAGTAATTTGGTCTCGTTGTTTCAGTGAAAGAAAATCAGACATGATAAAAGGTAGCTATCAAAAAATCCATGCATTCAATCTCAGAAAATTTAAACAGTACAAACAAGAAGCATCATACAAAATTGTGAAGAAACTGAAGATACTTCATTATTCCAAAACCTAGACCTTTGTTTTCCATCTGCTTGCTTTGTTTTATTTTATTTTAGTTTTTTTATCAGAAATAAGGAAGCTACATAACAGAAAACAAAATCAATTCTCCCCTTCTCATCTCCACCTTGAAACAGAGATGACTTAGTAAATCAAAACAAGTTGTGTTTCAGTATTCAGTAATTAACCCAAAACAAATCTCATACCCCTGGGGAAAAAAAAATCAATTCATTATTGTGTAGTGATTTAGTAGGGCTAGGTAGTCAAGCAACTTCTCTTTTTATATATCAAAAATGAAAGTTTTGCTTTCAACTAAATTCCACTTACTGGTCAAACAAGTTTCAATAACTAAATTTTCCTCTCAAGACAATGTTGATGCTCTCTTTAGCCTACAGGAACAAAATATGCAGAAGCTGCAATCAAATACCTGTGACATCATGGGAAGTCTCAAGTCTTGCCTTGGCTTGCGAAAACGCAGTGTAAAGAAAATGATTGAGAATGTCTTAACCAAATGGCAATTAAATACCTGTACATGATCAAAAAACTTTGAAAGAGAGATAAATATCATATTAACTCAGAGTTTATTGAAACATTCTAACAATAGTATGCCTAGTGCTTATACCATGGCTTGGTCCTCTGTCTCATCAAGTAGATGTGACACTGAATACACATTGAGAAAAAAATATTTTAGAAAAAAAACATCCTAACACATAGGCTTTTTGGCACAAACTGCACAAGGTTCTATAAACTTATTGAAATCAGCAGAAGTTAAAAAAAGAAAAAGGCATACCTGACAACATGACTTTACTGTAAAATTTCCTATGCTATCCAAAGCTATAAATTCAGCATCTAGAGCACAAAACACTCTCTAATTGAATATAGAAATTATTGAAAGAGCCTGTAAATCATTTCACTGATTTATCTAGCAGTATTGCATACAATAGCAGTAATGATTTTGTCTGTTTTGTATCCTTTTCCAGTTCAGGTAGTTGTACCACTGAAGACACATTAACATCTCCTTTAGATAACTAAACCTCAGTACCAAGGTCAGTATGCTCAACTGCACAAGAATGGTATGGAGTGATTTCTTCCAAGGAGTTACAGAGAGCAGAGATGTAAATTTATCACATGGGAAAGCTATGTAGACTAAACTCTTTCATTTCTCAGGTAGACTGAACACCTTAAAGTACAGGAACTCGATAATATCAATAAATACATAAGGCACTAGAGAATTCAGAATAACGTTTTAGTACTACCTGCATCTCATTTTTCCTTTACCAAGCAGATGCCACTGACTGCACCAATGTGTTTTCTTCCTGCCAGTAAATGGCAAAGAATGTCTATAACTGAGATCTGCCCTGACTGTCAATTCTTACTAGGATGGAGAAAAACCTCCTATTTTTATAGCTGTTTTGTTGTTCTTTAGAATAAAAGGAAATAAGCTGACTTTAAGTAAAGGCTGGGACACTCATATTTTACTATGCTGTAAGAAAATCATTTCAGGCCTCCCCATATGTGTTAATATGATTAATTGGTAATGCCACATTTTATGCACAGTGGCATAAAGTACCTTCCCTTAGTTTTGATAATAATACTCAAAGTCATGTTTGATAACATTATAAAAAACTACCATTTGCTTATTAAGAGCAAACCAACCAAAAAGCATGCATTTTGGCCTGTTAAAACAAATACTCCTACACAAAAAGACAAAAAAAAAATCCACAGTAGATGGTATAGTGAATTCACACAGAAAATAACTAACAAATTTGCACAGTGCTTTATGTACCTTAGTGCTGTAGGGCAGTAAAGCCCTGGGTCTGCTATTTGTGACCTGGTAACCTTTACCTAAGCTATTGAGGCAGTGTTTCCTTCTGTGGCATTATTCTTCCTTTATTCTCCTCATGCTCTTGCTCTCATACTGCTCCTATAGCTGTGCACCTGCAAACTCCTAAAGTGCACCACAGAAAGCTCTCATAGGAAGCCCCAAATATTGCAGAAAAAGAATCATTCCTCATCCTTCCAATTTTTTATCTCACTTTGAAAAAAAATATTTTACGACAGAGAAACAAATCACTGTGTGCCAAACAGTAGATAACAGACTTTTAAAAACTTGAATAAAAATATTCTCTAGTAATTTATATATGCACAGTTTTAACAAATATATTCCACATCTGCATCTAGTTCTCACACCCCATTCAGCATTAATAACACCATGAATGGGAACAGGTCACAATGACAGGCACACAGTACCAAGGGAAAACAAGGTGAGAGATTCTCTTTGCCACCAGCTGCATTAGAGAGAACCTCTCCAGAGAACTCCAGATGCCAATTTAGGGATCCTCTCACTGTTCTTCCCCACTGGGGAGAGTTTTCCCCTCTTCCTTTCTGGCTTTCTGGCTTTTGTTGTTTTGTTTTTCTCCTATACCAGCTTTTTTGTTGATGTTAATGCATGCCATGAGTCATAGATACCACTACTAACCTTTACAGCTGTAAGCTTTTCCCAGTATCTACCATGTAACACAAACTTCTTATTCATTCCTTGTTCTCATCATCTGCTCCAGCCTGTCTGGCTTTCTCAGGTCCCTGTGCTTTCTCTGTCACTTAGTTGACCTCACCAGTAACCTAACAGAGAAGTACTACTTTTTTTTTTTTTCCTGCTTGAGTTAATGTCCTTCTCAATTAGAAAGATGAATCCTGCAGTCTGATGAGACTAGAACATCTGTGCAAGGGAGATTAGGCTGTAAAAGGAGGAGTGATGTGATTTCCTCTTTTAAAGGTGGTAGATAAATTTATCTAATTCTTTGTATGGTAATATATGTAAACCCACTTTTGAGTAAAAGTGGCCTGTCATTAATGGCCTTATTCAAAAACACAATATTCCAGAAAAGTGGCATCTTTCAATAAACATGCAATATTGAATACTACTGTACTGCTTTCTGCATTGACATGGACTCCTCTGTGGAAATCACATCAATGGAAAACTGAGCAGCCATAGCTGAAGCCAAAAAGAAAATATGTTTCAGGGAAAAATTAAATCTCATATCCAGGCAATCATCCAAGTAGTAAATAACAAGCCACCATCTGACGCAGTAACAAATTAAGATTCATTCAGAAGGAAGATAAAGGTCTCCCAACTGCTTTCATAACACTTCTTCCAGGCTTTACTTCTTCTGTCTTCCCTTTTCATAAGGCTTTCAAATGATTTCTAGCTCCAGGTTAGATGGAAAGACCCTTTAGAAAGTTGGGCAAGTACTTTTCTTGCCCCAAGGAAACTTAATTAGTCTTCTCTCAAAAATAAGTCCATAACCTTCATTTCCAAATCTCTCAAAGCCCTGTATGAATTCTAAAGCAATAAGTTCTAAAGCAATGAGTTCTTCTCACTCCAGGAAACAAAAGAAATGAAGAGGCAGACCTCTGAAACGTGATTCATATTCCCCTTTTTATTGCTATTCGTTTCACCTCTCAGATCACTTCGTGGTGCTGGTACCCTTCTGTCAATTAACCACAAGTTTTCCTTGTTCTACTTGATTTTTATAAGCATATATAAAAAGGAGATTCCTAAACTACGTAAATCATAAAACAGATTGTGACTTAAAAAGGAGGAAAAAAAAACCCTAACACACCAGAGGAACTAAGGAAAGAGAGTTGCTATCAGTGTAATTAGCTTGCCATTTCTAGAGGATGCTGTAGGATGCAGCTGTCTATACAGGTCAGATCATTAACCTCTTTACTTTTCTTCCTTGATCTACTTCATTAAAGAAATTCCAAAGGGAATATTACATAAACAATGCTTTGTAGATATTACTAAAATAGTGGTAGTACTACAGTACCATTGGAAAAAGTGATTTCTTTGAAGAATAAAGTGAATATTTTCAACATATAAAAATTGATTATAATGATTTAAAATTAATTTGAATATTGTCATAAAATTATTTAGACCAAGTTTCAAGTTTTGCAAAGCTGCCTAAGAGCAATTCCCCATTTTTCTAACCGACAAGGCAATCCACTTCCTGTCAAAGCATTCCTCAGATGTAGCAAATAGTTTGTTTAGATTTCTGGAAATACTAACTACCTTTTAATTATTGTTCAAATTTGCTTTAAAAAATGCTGTATTGTTATCTTGTTTATCTTGCTTCTGAAGGACTGAAAGGGCTCAAAAATTACTCAAACAATAAACCAAACGTATACACAAAAAGGTAAAAATTTAAATAGATATATCAAACTTTCGAATAAAAAGCTTTTCATTAAATATTTGGGGGGTTTCTAAAATATAAATCTAAATTAATGATTTAACTATTTTTCAAAGCTTTTGTTCTACTCAGGATATAGTCTCAGTAGTGGATGAACAGACATTTTTGCATCATGCAAGAAAAACATACATGCTTGGATCTCTGGAAAATAACTCACTGGTAATATTTCAGTAAAGGGTTCTCCCCTGCATCCTTTGAAAACGAGTAGGTTGGCATTTAAAGGTCCAAGCTACATGCTTTACTCTACACTTCCTTCTTCAGAGGTCCTCTCAGAAATTGAGAGGTCATAGAAGTCATTTGGGTCTTCTGCTTTAAATATCCTTGAAGGATATTTTCTTTCATTTAGTCACCTGTTGTGGCCTCAGCTGCAATTATCATTCCCAGAACTATCACTACTTCTTTGAACACTCTGAAATCTTAGGACTTCATTTTGATTTTTATGGTAGTTTTCTTTGATTTTGGATTTAGGAACAGGAACTAATTAGAGTGAAAAAGACAAGCATTTGACTTAAACTTGAATAAAGTAAGGTTCACATCTTCCTGAACTTCAATCTACTGTATTAAAAGTGAATAAGCATGCAAAAGATTACTCAGTGATTTGTGTCATCATACCCTTTAATAAACAAATTTTATTCCTAAGCAATTTTCTCTTCCATGTAAACCTTCCTCAAAGAGTGAGAAAGTCCCTGGCAATCATCTGTTAGAATTTCAACTTTCATTACAGGCAAAGGAAACCATACAGCATATATTGAATATCTTCTATTAGAAAGAGAGAAAATCTTAAGATTTCATTTTTACAGGTATATATCTAGACATTTAATATCCACATTTTCTATTAAAATCCAACAACTTTCACATTTTTCATTAAATTACATATACAGTAATTTGGCTGTTTAACTTTAGGTAATTTGTTGATGTCTCATTTCTTACTAGCATGCCAGACATTTTCACACATTACTCTTAGCTATGCTTTTTCTCACTTCAAGAAATGAGAGCTGATGTTAATTGAGCCAATCCCATTCAGCTGGTAAATCTAATGACTAAATCTTGATTGCTTTCTCTAATTGATAGAAGATTTAATGAGATGAATAGATGAATGATTTATTTCTATTTTTTCTTTTCCAAATCCAGTATGATACATTAAAAAAAAGAATAGATATCAAGGTATATTTGCAAAATTTGTATTGATCCAGATATTTCTGTAACTGAGATGTTTCATTTCCTAAGGATTTTTCTCCCTGTCAAGTGGTAAAGAAAAAAAATACATTCACAAGAAGACTAAAATACTCTTTATAAACATTTTAAAAATACTCTAATTCAGAAGAAGCCTGCCTCAGTCACAAGACAGACAGATTCTATTCATTTACCGTTGCACTCACCACTAGCTTGCTCAGAACACAGAATCTGAGATAATTAACTGACACTGTTAGGACAGCTTTGTTCTGAAAGAAAATCATAGTGTACACATGATTGCTGTCTTGGATTTGCATTTTGCATACTTGATATTGAACTCCTGGAATATTCATGACAAGGCAAAAAAATCCTAGGTAGGCCTTTCAAAAGAGAATTATAGTAACTTAACTATATCTCTGGGAGAACTAAAACTCGTTCTATACGGGATTTGCAGATCTCAGACACTGACTTCTTAACTGCAGTCCACTATGACTGGAGCATCTGTATAGCCACTTACATCCTCCTCTACAGCAATACTTCTTACCTACTGGTTTTACTCCCATAGTTTTACTTTTTCTGCTGGTCCAGGTTTATTTTTGTTTCCTTTGATTCAACAGATGAAAAGGCAGGAGTTGGACCTGTTCCATCTAAGAGGCAAAGATAAAGCAAGTGGAACTGCTCTTCAGATGCTGAGCGACAAGAAATGGTTGGCTCTGGTTATTTCTTTTGAAGGCCTATTGCACAAACTTCCTATTTCTTAAGTCATCCTGCATGTTTCTGGGTCGTTGCTGTTAGTTCACTGCTGCATAGTGTTTTTTCCAGTGTATGTACTTTTCTAATCTTATTGACCTGAAGTGTCCCAATCAGATGCAACTCATCATAGCATATACTTGATAACTTGTATTTTTTCTTCCACACAATTAAGGAACTGTGATATGTGGAGCTAGATGTTTTATGTGCATGTTAAGCTCCTCAAAATAAAATGTTACTGTTCATGAATCAAAGACTCATGTCATTATGCACAAGTAGCAATAGCTAAAATGTAAAAAGAGTCAAGCTTGCTATTAATTAGAGATGTAAATTCTATTTACATCTTCATAGAAATCAGGCAGAAGCAGTGA
This sequence comes from Nothura maculosa, assembly GCA_032353885.1. NCBI lineage: Eukaryota > Metazoa > Chordata > Aves > Tinamiformes > Tinamidae > Nothura > Nothura maculosa. The sequence continues at coordinate 229,750 of JAUBOD010000163.1, forward strand.
AAGCACTGGTTGTTAAGGTACCTTCATGTTCTACATACTATATATTTCCTTAATCTTAATTTTTCCTTTAATTTCCAAATGCAGCAATCCAAACATTGTCTCTAGATATATCACCTTATTCTCAATCTACCTGTCACATACTAATACATACTAATGAAAGTTTATTCTTGGGAGAATGATAATAGTATTCAAAGACTGAACTCTACACTTGTTCTTTCCATAGTTTTTAAGTGTAGTAGATGCAGAGTGCTCATGAATATCTTCAGAATGGACCACACTAAAAATTTTTGTCAAACATGACAAAAAAAATCAAAACAAAACAAAAACAAAACAAAAGAAATTCTGTCTCTACATGCTAATCAAACTTTATGTAAAGATTATATAAATTTAAGATGCTGGGTGGCAGGGGGGAAGAGAAAATATTTCCAAAGTTTATATCATTGTTACCTGCTCTTGATTCCCTAAAGGAAGAAGTTCATAATGAGAAGGAATGATTGTCATTTTAATCAATACATATTTTTTTTTTGAATTTCAGAAATGGGTTTATCATCTTTATCCTTAATAAGCATATTTGAAATTTAATTTTTCATGCTTTCAGTTAGTCTGGTATGTCTCTAAGGCAACTCTTTTGACAGTAATGAACCTATCTTACTTTAGCAACGATTAAAATCTTGGAATTCAGATTAAGCTCCAATACTTTTGAAAAGTATTTCATTTGAATACAGCACTTATTTTTTTTCCCCAGCAGCTGGCAAATTAAATTCTGATTTAAATATTATTCATTTGCATCTCATATAAAATATTTTCTGTGTAGATTTAAGAGACAATAGCTTTAGGATCATAACTGAGCAATTAAGAGTATTATAATTTCGTAAAATCGGTTATCAAAGAATGAAACAGTAACTAATGCAATAATCATTTTATGTTTCTGTTAATTTTAATGTGAACTAAATGTAATTTGTTTCCAAACTTTCACATTTTCTTTTATGAACTTTTTTACTGTTTCAGTCCATTCTTGAACAGATGTTACACTGTTTATTTTCTTACTCATTTTGACTTCATTGTTTTTTTAAAATTCCTTCTCCTTGCAAAATAATAGTGCTGAAAAACATTCAATCTAAGACATGCCAATCTAAGAATGCATGACAGTCTTAAAAAATGTTCTTTTCCTCAATAGTTTTGTCACCTATATCTACTTAACA
>JAUBOD010000163.1:231051-247586 GCA_032353885.1 Nothura maculosa
TGCCAATCTAAGAATGCATGACAGTCTTAAAAAATGTTCTTTTCCTCAATAGTTTTGTCACCTATATCTACTTAACAAAGAAATTACATTATCAAACATGCAATCTGCTTGGTAAACTAACACACTTTGAATTTTTTATAAGCTCTAAAAATCAGCAACAGCAACATTTGTAAAACAGAACGTCGTGAAACTGTGTAAAAGATTTTTTCATTGAAACAGTTGTTTCAAAATGATAAGAGTTGCACAGATTTTGAAGTTTAGTTGATAGCTTGATTTTTCCAGCCACTGAGATCATAAACTCTGTATAAACTTTAGATTTAAATGCTTGCATCCTTTGAGACACCTATCACCCTAGCCTCAGTGCAATCACTTGCTGAATAATAATATTCTTGGTTCAATTTCTTAAAAATTACAATTTTTCTCTCCAACAGCAGTTGAAACTCAATTAAAACTTTCCCTTATAGCAGACTTGAAGTTACCACAACTTCTTCACTCTTATTTGTTTCAAAACATACATCAGAAGAAATAAACAAACTTTGGAAGATCCAGACTAAACTACTCATTAATAGAAACATATCTTTTTTTTCTTTTTTTTTAAATAGGCAGGTAGCAGGACCTATGAGAGGTTTTGTAGAAAGACCTAGGTCTAGATGAAATTGCATTGCCTGAGCTGAATGTGATGTAGTATACAGAATTGGCTGGATGAGACCAGTTGTTTAATAATCAATCACTTGGTCTTATTATTGAAGATTAATTTTCAATTTTAACTCATATTCCCTTACAAATAGATAAAGAAAATAGAACTGTAGTAAGTAGAAAATTTTAAACCAACCTAATTCTAGGAACAATTGTGGTAGGGTAGGCTTGTGCTCGAAGTCACTGGTTGGAATAAAAGTACATCTAAATGGGTTTCTATTTTGCCAAAGAAATTACTGGATTCTTCTGGAATATTATATTTAGAAACTTTTCTTTGATTTTTTAAAATTGTTTTGGAGTTTGCATTAGATAGATTGATACATTGTATTTCCTTTTTTTATTATTTTATAATTATTTTCTATTTTCCTTCTTTTATTCCAGCTTCTCAGTATATCCCCTTCCTTCCTCTTTTTTTTTTCTCTTCTCTTGTCTTGTTCAGTTTTCCCAATGATCTTCTCCAAGCCCCGTACCAATAAATCAAGGCATTTTCCATTCCCATGTTGCCTCCTAGTCAGAGACTAAGAACAAAAAAGCAAATGCTCTATCCTCAAAACTGCTGAAAATTAAGATAAAAAACAAAAGCTAGTTCTTGCAAACTATATATTGAGCTTGGAAATTAATTGCGACCTATTCCTGCAACCAGTTGTATTACTACGGTTACACCACTTCAACATTTTCAGAGGAGAATGAAAATATAACTTTCCTAGCAATCAGATGATTTATTTGCAAATAAAAGCAGTCTTGTGCTATATGTACAACATCAGGATAACATCAAATAAATTTACCATTAACCCATTCTTCTGGCTCTACAGTAGATTGTCATCTTAAAAAGATGATCAAAATTGCAAAATATTGAACCGAGTTAATAGCTTTCTTTAAGTTGCAGGAAATGTGCTCAACCTGAAGATTAGAAAGAATAAGTATGTTCTCCTTTTTAAAGTTGGGTCAAAAAGAAAATAGGTTCTTCAAGCAGGCAAACACATGCACAAATAAGGACCCACACATACAGAAAGAAGTGCTAATTAAGTACTCATTGTGTCACTTACAACAACTAATTAGCAATAATTTAGAAAAGATTTGTTAAGTCAGCTAATAAAAATTTAAAGGTATGCATTAATTACCCACATAAAAAAGAATGATTTCAGCAGAGATATAGAGAAAGTGGATAAATGTGTGGTGGCAACTCATTCCTAAATGATAGGACTACCTATTATGTAAGCAGAGATTGGCAGGCAAGGGAGCAGTATATTCTTGCTCTAAAATTGAAAACTATTTTGCTCTGGATTTAATTCTATGAATCAAAGTAAAGTGAGTAGTAGGCATTTATTACATATCCTACCTTGTCAGCTCCTAATTAAAAACAAAACTTATGGATGGGCTACATTTATTACCTGTTAATTGTAGTTTGCAAGTAGTCTCTAGGCGGAGAATATTATTTAAGTTTATTGGGCTGTAAAAGCATTAACTTGAGTGAGAAAAGCAGGAAGAATACATAGAAGAGTCACTGTCACTTATAACCAAAATAAAGCTTTAAATAAGCTGGAAACATCTCTGTACCCTAGAAGTGAAAAGGAACACTCCTGAGAAAAGTAAGCATATTTTGTAAGAAATACTGAGATCTGGAAATACTGATCTTGATCCACATTAGAGAAAGAAAGACATGGGCTTTAGAGGTGTCCATCTGCCACTCCTGCAAAAGTAGAGGGAGGAATTGCATGTGCCTTTACCCTGTCTGTCAACCTGCACTCTATCAGAAGCCCATCTAGATGACACTCACCTAGCACGTGCAATCAGAATCCAAGTGGGATGTATCTGTAAGTGTCTGAATTAGATTATATATTCAGACATATATATGCAGTTTCACATTGTAAAATAAGATTCACAGGGTCAAAAAGAGACTGGGCCATTCCACTATGCTCCAAGGTGCTGTGTCACCATCAACTTTTCCTCCATTTTATTCCTCCATTATATGGAGAGGGTAAAGGAAAGAACTGACTATGTTGTCTGTGGGAGCTTTCAAAGCTCAGTATTGTTTAAGTTATTCCTGTACAAAACACATTGTCATCTAGATTTTATTTTGAGTGTAATCCATTTTCCATGTATTAATTGAGGATGGCAGGTAAGAGCATTTTTTCTTTCATGGGGCTTCAGAACTGAAATGGTTTCCTGACACTTCAAGTTCTGTCTTTTTTTCAGATTTCTTGCAAGATGCTAGCACTATTTAAAACAGAAGTAAACAAACAAGCAGGAAAGTAAAAACAAACAAACAAAAAACCCTCAACTGCTTGTTTCTATTTCCTAATTCCTATAATTCCTGATTATATTTGCCTGAATTATTTTAACTTAAATTGACATCTTAAATGCATGAGATTTTTCTCAAAGATAACACAAGAATCCATTTTGTGCATATGATGTTAAGAACCACAACACCACCATAATTCCAAACGTTTTAACAATTGGAAAAGAGGATTCTTTTGATATTCTGCCTTTTAAATTATGTGTTTGTGTGGCATGGTTGCGACTTATGAATGTGTAACCTGCTCTCTGTCCTGTACAATCTGACTCTCCAGACATCTGCAACAGAATGGGATATTTATTAGTAGATCCTCAAATTAATTACTCTGCATTTATAGTTTATTGAAAGAGAAAAGCATGACACATTAATGTTATGAGTAATTATGAATGAAAAACATCTTTGTTAAGATCTGGTGTTAATTCCCTGATGTCTAATATGCAGTGCAATTATTTCTATAAAGCTTGAGCTTGTTTTATGGCTGAGGATAGATCTTACTAAAAGCAGACTTTTGTAGACCTACATTGTTTACATCTTCTAGACTTATTCTTCTATGCAGAGTCACAGATGAACATCTCAGACACAATAAGCATTGGATAAAAAAAAAAAAAGAGTGAAATCAACAATTACAGACCAAGCTTTCTTGCTGAGCCTAAGAACAAAGCAGATCTCAAAGGTTATGTCTATATTAACAAATATAAACCAGGGACCATTCTCTGACTCTCAACACAGTAGCACAACAAAACTTCTTCGTGATTTCTCCATAGCTACAATCTAACAAAAATCAACAAACAAACAAACCCTCAGAAAAGCAAAAGCTGCAGAAAGAGGCAAGGTTACAGAACTCCAAACTCTAAAACAAAGGATTCAGGGTAACTATATCATTACTGCCAGCTGCAAATATGCCTATTCCCTTGCCACAGTCTGTGAAAATACAATTTTTAGAGGGGGTCAAATGTTTATGAAGCATGTTACCCATGACATGGTATATGAGTAGTAAAAGATTGCACCTTGGCCTTGTTTCAAAAATTTTAACTAAGTCTATATAAGGGAATGAAATAGGCCAATTAAAAGTGGTTAAAATAATTAGCAATGAGCAATCCACAGTACTCACAAAACAATTCACAAAAAACTGCTATCAGTTGCTTGAATCAATGGCAACAGATTATATCTAGTTATACATCTCTATCTAATATGTTTAGTTCTACCCAGATGCCATTCAATGGCATATGTTCGGCTAATACTTAGAGAGTAAAGTGAATGTTTTGTGATACTTTTGTTTGGTTCGATCATCATGACAAAGCTCTCAAACTGAATAATATTAGAATCAAACTCAGAGATTTTTAGTCGAAAAGGAATACCACACTGTTTTAAATTAAAAAGAATACAAAATTACATAGAGCTTTCACCAAGTAAATGAGAAAAAAAATGTTAAATATACAATTAAATGGATAAATTTCTACATCAAAAACAAACAAATGAAAAATAAGCAGAGACGATATACCCAAAAAATCTTGAAAGGGCTAATAAATACAGCCCAAGTGTGTCCAAAAACATAAAGAGGCAGAGAAATAAATGGAATATGAGACAAAATAATAGCAGAGTTTATTTAAGTAAAGATAGTCTAAAGAAAAATTAAAGATTTCCTTGGTAGGATATACCCAAAAAATCTTGAAAGGGCTAATAAATACAGCCCAAGTGTGTCCAAAAACATAAAGAGGCAGAGAAATAAATGGAATATGAGACAAAATAATAGCAGAGTTTATTTAAGTAAAGATAGTCTAAAGAAAAATTAAAGATTTCCTTGGTAGGACATGTGACTGTCTAGATAAGTTATACTAGCTGTATCGGCCTCATATAAAATCTTTGACACTACAACATGAAGGAGCACTTTAATTGAACAGCAGATAGGAATTAATGTAAAAAAATGCAGAAAAGCGAAGGAATTAAATGAAATGTAGTTGACCAGTATTTTGTGCTAGAAAACAAATTATAAAGCCAGACAAAGATGATTAACAGAATACTTCAAGTACTAGAATCAGATTCAGTTTTATTTAGAAATTTTCATGAATGACCCTTGAAAAGAAGGAAAGAGGAAGGGGAGAGAAGTCTACTATAGCTGATCAAGAACGAAAGAAGGCTAAGTTAAAAGTTGTTGTTGATCACCCAGATTCGAGAATTGTCTTTATACTTAACTGAACAGTGTCAGTTAAATGCACTAGGAAAACTGGGAGAACTGCAGGAACAGATAGAAAAAGAACTGAATTTTGTTTGGCGAAATAAAGACTAAGGAGACATATGGTGTGAATGCATGTCTGAGGGAGAAGATAAGTGTGTAAGGCAAGAAAATAGACACAAAAACAGAATAACATTTTCCCTATAAATCTAGTTTGAAGATTAACCTGAAAACAAACAGAAAACTTGTATTGCTGTCACTTGATCCAGCTACTCAGGTATTCCATCCACTTCTATTTCCATGTTCCTAAAATTCCTAATTTCTTTTGAAAATACTAAATACAATACTAAATACAAGAAGTCTTTATATAAAATACTAGCTAAATACTTCAGCAGTCTCTGCTAGAGAAAATGTGATACAAGACAGTGATGCCAAAACCATCTGCCCAGGGATGGAAAATATTGGAGATTTCTAGCTCTTTTGCTGCAGTGCATATGGCAGGACTTTAGGCAGTCCTCTTCCAGTACCTGATTTTGAATTTGACAAATATATTTTTAACTACAAGGGTTTGTGCTGAGCTACCCTGTATCCATTGATAGATTGTTAGAATGATTGTTATGAAAGTTAGAATGTCTTCAACCAATTATTTTCAGTATCAACTAAGACTTTCTCATTTTTAAACCTATGGGGAGTATTTTTCCATTTCTATTATCTTTTAATGGCATAGAATGAAACATCTTGAATGTCTCCAGTTGCCATCAAAACTGCTAAACTCCAGGAACTCTTCCTTAATAATATTCTGCATTAATATCTGCTAATATCTTCTCCATTAGCAACTGCTCTAACACCACTAATTTTAGTAACAGGAAGAGCTACAGCTTGTAATACAAGATTAAGATATGTATATCTGTATAAATACATACACTAACAACTTTTATCTATCTGCTTTACTGTTAACAGTCTTAGCTTTTAAGAATATGAATATTTAATTTCCATCATGCCTACTTTTCCATTTCTATTAATTGAGACAATATTAGATATACTAGAATTTAGCAACTGTGTAGTTGCATTTATGATCACATATGGGGAAGATATTATACCCTGCTATTTTATACAAAGATTAAGAAATCCAATAAAAGGTATCATTTCCTTTAACTAGATGCAAAAATAGTTTTGTCAACTTAGAATTCAAAAGCTGCATTTTTGGACTGTGATACATTTGTCTTTACTCATTATAAATCTTTATTCAAGAATGACAGATATATTACAAAGTATATGTGTAAAAGAAACTTATGACCTCTTTAGGAAGAAATAAATAATTTTAATGAATTTTTGGTGTCTTAAATAGGCTGAAACTGTTAAAATGCCTTGGAACTGTGAAAACACCTCATAGTATTTTAAGAAGTCAAATAGAGATTGAAGAAGCAGGAACTCAGCAATCTAACATTTTTAGTTATGCACAAGAAAGTAAAAGATAATCTGCAAATACACTTGCAGATTATCTTTTTAATGCCTTCAAAATGAAATGAGCACACTGAAAAAAGTACTCTTCAGTTTCTATAATATTTTGATAGGGATATCTCATTCTGTTAAGCAACCTTTAAGCATCAGTGTAAGGTTTTCTATATAATGGAAAACAAGCAAGCACATAAACAAAAACAAACAAACAAGAAATAGTAACCAAAATGTCAATACTTGAATAAATAAGTGTATGCTTCACTATTCCAGCCTTTTAGTTCATATCTGTAGTCAGATCTCTCAGATCTCTTAGTTTAGATCTGTATCTAAAATATTTTATTGCTGTAACTAAGACAGTTAAGATAAAAATTACATATCTATGTTTATTTTTGCTTTAATAGTGACCATTAAATGAGCAGTCACCTGCTGACATGTATGCATTGATTCAGTTTGTCTTTCAACCCCTTTTATTTTGAGGTTGTCCTCTGCAAATGCTAACTGTATTTAAAAAAAAAATGCAGTAATGGTGAGAGTTAACATATCTAGTACAAGCTGATTAATTCTACAGTCACTGAAGAGAGAGAGAAAGAGAGAGAGAGAGAGAGAGAGAGAGAGAGAGTGAGAGAGAGAGAGAGGGGGGGGGGAGAGAGGGAGAGAGGGAGACAACTTGAATGAATTACACCCTGGAAATTCCTAACTTGGGACAACATGTATGATCTTCTGAAAATACCTCTGACTTTTCACTAATTCCTGAGCTTTAGATCTTTTGGATAGTTGAGTAAGATATTCCAACCTGCATTTCTAATGATAAATAAAGCTTAATAAATCTTACTCAAAATATGGACAGGTTATTTCTTGACCTGTGGAAAAAAAAGTAAATTAAATTGTGACTGAAAAATACTCAAGATTGCACGATACACCCACAATTTCACAGAGGCAAATCCATGGCATGCACATTAAAAAACAATCTAAATGCAGTTCAAGCAGATGAATAATAGTATAGTGTGATATTACAGTGAAAAAAAAATCCTCAAATCTTGGTTATTTTAAATTAGTCCTGTTACAATATCATCATGAGGCTAGATTTAGAGAGAGGAAATTAATTCACTGCAAGTCCATACTCACTGATAATCTCTTTGCAATGTAAGAGTACAATAGCAATAATAATTTCAGTAGAGGCCTATAGCAAATCCATTATAATGAAATGAATTCCCAGTGTAAAGTATATTACTGTTAAAAAATGCAAAGGAAATTAAAGCAAATAAAATCCATGCAAAATTAGCGTTAGGTTTCACAGGTAAATCCACACATACAATCTGTCCTACTCTTCTGATTATAAGCACAAATTTACCATGAGCCTAAGAAATATACATCCACAAGTTGCACAGGCAGCTTATCTCTCTCTCCTCTGATTAAGGTCTACCTTTGCATACTTGTACAGATATAATTTGTACATTGTTTGTCCACGAAAGCTGTTAGATAAACCTGGTAAGATTTCACTATTAATTGAAAATCAGTAAGTAAAATCTCTTAATTTTGTTCTATGGCTTTTCTCCTCTGTGATTGCAGATGCAAGCAGTTTTCAAAAATTATTTTGTTAGCAAAAACATTTACACAAGATCCCTTGTTTGTGTTTAAGGGAAATTCCCTTTATTTTTACTGAATCTGCAGTCTGTCAAAAGATGCCAGATTTAGGCTGTAAATGCCCAGGTAAACTTTCTTCTTCTCAGTCTCTCAAGTTGGGCAAATATTGACTGGGACAATAATGAGAGTTCACAGGCTTCCATCCCAGAAAGAGAAGGTGCTTGCAAGAAGCCAAAAGTCATAGAAGACCACAGTAATACTAACTATATTTCAGGAGATATTGAACATAGGCATCCTTTAAACTTCTCCAATTTATTTTAAGGTCATGTTAGTCTGAGAATATATACTAATACTGATGGAGTCATATGCAGTGATCTCTGAAGAGACAAGGCTCAGTGGCATGTCTTTCATCCCATGAGCACATCACAAAGACTCACACTGTAAGTAGCAGCTGAGATGTCTGATTGAAAATTATTCCAAGCATCACAGAGAGTAACCAGTCCAAGAATTTATGGGGACTAAGCTTCATCTGACAAACCTGATCAAAAGTCACCCGATGAAAGCTAGAACAGACCACAGCTCAACAGACAAAATTACAGCAAACTCACAAATAGTAACAAATATAATATGGTTCATTAATTGGTCATATCTGGCTTGAGTTCCTTCCCTTTCCATTTTGAGGTAATGGAACATCTCTGCGAAGGGCAAAAGGTGGAGTTTATTTTGTCATTTGAAGGTCTATAATAGTTCTATGTACGCAGAATTATATCACTCCCTTAGCACACGTTTGAAAACAAGCTAGACTTCCATGTAATTAATACTGAAAACTAACAAAAATAGTAATAATAGGCATGTAAATGATCTTGGAAATTGAGTATTCAGTTCATTCTCCCATTCTGTAAAAACTGTGATATGAATGTGGGAGAATAAAAATTTCACATCAGAAAATATATATCATCATAAAATGCAGGGAAGTTTACAGTGATACAGTGAATGTTCTAATAACAATTGAATTATTTTCAATTCTTTGCCTGGTTAATAAATGTATTTGATTTAACAATACACTGGAAGGTGTCTAGTGGGAATTGTGCCACCCATCATGTCCCATCCTTTTAAATTAGGATGTGTCTAGTGAGCTCGATTAGAATAAAAGTTTGTATGTAATTTTCCTCAAAATATAGTGTTGGTCCTGCTACACTGATTACTTCGTACTCAAGTATTAGTCACAAGTACTGAAGAAAAAAATTAACAAAAGTGACAAATAGGCATGCATAATAACATCTAAGTGACATCTCAAATTAATCCATAATATTATGAAAACTAGATCTTGAAGAGAGAAATGTTTGAAAAAAAAAAGAGCAGCTTAGAAAAAAAGTTAATCCATTCAAATGGGTTCCTTGGACACATATTGCTTCTAATACTTCTGTTTCAATGAGTCTTTAAATAATAATAATAATAATAATTTTTTTTTCAATTTTATAGTATTTCCCTATAAAGTTTTGTGCAACAATCAGGAAAAGAGAAAAACAAAACAAAGAATGCTACTTCCTTCAGCTCAGTGGAATCATGGTGCAATTCATTAACCATATATAAGCAAGAGCCAGTAAGCAAGCACTTACAGAGCTATGTACTACTTCCTAAGCACAAAATACTCTAAAACCAAGACCTTTGCTAGTATCTAATGTTGAAAACAGCCTGTAGGACTTTTTATATCTTCAAAATTCAGTAATCTTCTGTAGAATTTTCCATTCTAGGGCAAATGAGATATGAATGTGAAGTGATTATTTCATATAAAGCACAGAAATATTAATATGGAGTGTTATAACATGGAAATAGAATACAGAATGTAAAATTAAGTTGTACAAATATATATATTATATATATATATATTTAGAATATTATTTATTCTTTTCCTGAAAAGGAGTTTACCATGAGATACAATATTGCCCAATATAATCAAGATGACAAAGCAAGACAAGAAGGAGACGTTTCATTCTATTCTGCTTGTCACAATCAGTTTTGTGGGGAACATGTAGGTCATTTATCACTTTGTAATACTTTTTCTTTTCCTTCCAGCTACTTCATGTTTGAACTACAGCTTTCAAGGAGAGTACCTATCTCTTAACATGTGCTTAGATAGTGTTTGTGGCAGTGTACATTCTTTCTCTTTTATTGTGTGACAGTCACAGAAACACAGAGAATCATGGAATGGTTAAGGTTGGATAGGACCTCTAGAGATCATCTAGTCCAACCCTCTGCTCAAGCAGGGACACCTAGAGCATGGGGCACAGGGTCACATCCAGGTAACCACCTGGATACCATGGATACCTGGATACCACTACTACAGCTGTAGTATATTTCTGGAATTTCTGTTCAGAAGGCTCTTCTGGGCATATAATCATGCCATAGTTTCTCATTACTCCCATTTCAGAATAGCAATGTCTCAATTTCCCTTAAGAGCAAGGAAAATTATTCACCATAATTATCCCTTGAGAATATGTATTTCTAGTCACAGATCATCTGCTAGCAAATGTAGCTATTTAAAAATACAAATAAATGCAATCTATTGAATTGTAATGTAATGCCAGAATTATGTATTGTTCATGAATGACTTGTTGTGACTGTGTAGTTGCCAATACAACCTAAATTCTATGTCATATTCTTCATATATTGCATATCTTAGCAAATTAGGATATGTTAACAGTTAAATAGATTGCATTTATTATTCCAGGACAAAATAATAGTTTGTAGAACAGTTTGAGGTAGGGAGTAAAAGAAGAAAAATACAAAAATCTTACTGACAGACAGCAAGTTAACAGATGGGAAATAGTATAACTTGGTAACACCAACACCAACTATATTTTCAAAGCCACTCTTTGGCTTAGAGTAGTAGGTTATGTTAATAATTTGTGTCTAAGGATTTAAGTGACAATATGATCTGAATACGAAAGTTTTTATTCTGTATTATTCATTGATTCTCTGTTTTTCATTCCTTTCTGTATTTTTCCTTTTAGGAAAGGAAAGGGAAAAGGAAAAAGACACTTATCTCCTCCTTCTTAAAAAATTCTGTGTTTCCTCTATCTTTCCTTCAGCTCCCAAATTGCTACTATTCAACATGACAGGGCTGTATATACACACAAAGTCATAAGTGAACATTCAGCAGTTATGTAGGAATCTGCTCTATTCCCTGGTTGCTGTTCTCAAATGCCAGAGTGATTAGGTGATATGAGAGGCAGCACTTAGAGAGGCGTGCATATATGAGTTGAAACAAGGAAAAGCAAACAAAAGAATAAAAATTCCCTCTCTGCTCTGTTATTTGTTAATATATATATTTAGTTATTTCATTTGCAAGTTATTTCCCTTAAAAATATTCCTAAAAGACTCCTTAAATTTAGACTATTTTATTTTGCACACTTCCACAAAGAAGTTGCTAGCTATGTCTACATAGCAACAAATGTTTGATAGGCACCGCAATAATCTCCAGTAAAGTGAATTGTTCCATTGAAAGAACCACATTTTATTCAATTTTATATTTGAAAGATATATGAACTCAAAAGAAAGTTTTTCATGCCTTTATAGGTTTGAATCTCAAGGACATGATTTGAAACTTAGGCCTTAGCATTTATGACTAAAACCACATCAAATGCTACTGCATGTGGCAGAGGAAAATCTTTTGTCGGTAGGTAAAACAGACTGAAAGAGCTTGCCTTGAATTAGAAAATTAAAGATCTAATTACACAGTAATTTCCTGTGGTGTTTTTTCCCACATGAGCTGGGATTTTTCTATCTAATGTGAGGAGGAGTGCGGCGTTTAGTTATCCTGATGAGATCTTGTTTCCATGTTTGTCAAACAAATACCCAGGTCCATGCTCATGAATTTATCACCCTGCGTTTAATGAAAGCCTTAAAGGAATAAAAAGGAAATCCTCAGAGCAGGCCGTATGTTAAGCTGGATGGGTTGGTGGAGTAGTCAGAATTTCCTTTGATTCACAGGCAATGACAAAGGGGTATTTGCTGCAGGCTAAATCAGGCTGTTCCAACCACTGCAGGAGTTATTAGACAAATGTTCTGGCCTTGAACAAATCTAACCTTTTCTGTTAGAAAGTCAGCATTTCTTTTCCAGTAAGGTTTCTTAGCCTAATAGAAGGACATTAGGGAAAGGTCTAGCACATGAAAACTGATCAAGATTTACTGCAAGATTTTCAGTCTATCTGTTCAGATTTACAATTGTTTAACCAGTCATAGCAGCTTGCTCTGCAATTGTGCCAATGTTTTAAATCCTTTGCTGATCAACAGCTGAACCCAACTGGGCTCTGTGTTTTTAATACTTCTTAAAAGTATGTTCCTCTAAATGTATAATTACACAGCTACTTTGCTGAACTTAGCATTAAAGGTAGGTAGGAGACATACATTTGTTTTCTAAACATCTCTTCTTCCTCCACCAAGGGCAGGAAACTTGCCAGCTCTACATACATAAAATGATTTCTTTTTCTTGTAAGTCACATATAAGCTAGCAAGTCAGAATGTGAGCCTATTGAATTTCCGAAAAGATCCCTATAGACGAAACACCACATAGCTTTGCATACTACTCTTTTGGAAATATGAGATTTCCTGGTGACGTGCCAAGTGCCATTAGAGAGTCTTCAGTACTACAATGCAGGCTTCATCAAGAATAACTGTTTTCTCTCTCATCTCTCCCTCCTATCACCACTTAAAAATAGCACCTTCCCTGTCTATTTTATTAGCTGCTAATATTTCCTCTAGTTTTAGTAGTTAACAACTTCCAAAGTTCCCGACTGCTCAAAGAAAATATTAATCACTTTTCCTCCTTCAATCACCCTCCTTTGCCACTTTCTGCTAGGTTCTAATGACATTTTAGAAGAGATGTCAGAAACACATAATCGCTTACTTGGAGTTCCTTGCACCATTGGCGACCTATTTTTCACATCATGCCATAGAAGCAATATTTTTGTACCTCAGAAGAAGTTCCGCAAGATTTGGCTGATTGAGATTAGAAGGATGCGGTTTGTGAATTTACATTTATCATCCTAGTTCACTCTTACAAGTTTCTGAAGATAACAAATACAATATCACTATTTTATTTAGTAAATAAAATCTATCAGAAAGCGCTATTACAAATATCTAAAACATTCTCATAAAATCTAACTAAAATGAGAGCCTAATATATTTAAAAGACATTAAAATATGAGGACTTTAAAAAAATCCAATCCAGCAATTTTGCCTTAAAATTAAATCTCAAGTTTAAGTGGCCACAGCTCTTGTCTGTATTTCACCAAGTCAAATTTCCCATATATGTTACCTCTCAACGCCAACCAGAGTAAGAGGCATTCCAATTGCCACTCATTTCCTCTCTTATGCCAGGATGCAGGAGCACTGGTCTTAACATTTGAAGAAAAGCAGACTGATTCCATTGCCTACAAGAAATTAAATGAAGTCTGAACAGGCTAAATTCTGCTTCAGCAGCTGATATTTCCTGGGTTTTTTTTTTTTGTTTTTTTTTTCTTGTTTGGTTCTTTTGCAATGGAACTGCAAATATCTCCACTTTATTGCTTGCAAGCATTATACTGGAAATATTAACTGTATACACTGCAAATTTAAGAATATGTGTAGAGATAGTACAAAGCTGGTACAAAAGAATAATCAAAAATTAGTTACTTTCTACCGTATTTTCCCACCATTGCTTCTACTTCACCTTTAGTATTAAATTCATTGCTCACAATTTAACATTCACTATAAAAGATGTGATGATATTCTTATTTTCACCTTCTTTTCTAAACAGTAATTTGAGAATAAAATGTCTAGAGTAGTATGTGCCTTTAGGTTAGATTTGGATGAAAAAGAGGAATGGCAAAAGGAGGAAATAAATTCAATGAAAAAAAATCATAGTTCCTTTCTGCATAAAAATGGCTATGTTTGGAAAACAGACAGCCTTTCTTTTTTAAGTTCTCTTTACTCAGAGGAATAATGTCATAACTAGTTTTGTTTTGCCTGCCAAAATAATTTTCAGCCACATTTTAATCTCAAAATTATTCTTGACTCATTACAGTGCTAAACTTTTTAAATATCCCATAGAATCTAAATAAGAAGAATTCTGATGAATTATTTTTTGCTTATCAATTCATACACTCAGATTCTCTACGATGGTCATACATATATAAGTAGTTGAAGAAAAAAATGCTTATTTATCTTTTATCCTTATTATTCTATTTCTTACTGTGTCTCTAGTTTCACATTTTTAGCTGTCATTTAAAGATTTTTCTAGGAGTTTAGTTCCATGTGCTGTGACTACACTTTCCTCAGAAACTCAGTTTAACTACTCTCTTCAATTATTAGCGATGCATCACAGATTTACATCCTTTCTGCTGAAAACTGACAAAGCCAGAATGAAACATTTTATGTACCTTCCAATGACTTGCAAGTGTGATGTGAAAAGTAATATCACATTCACAGATTAATATTTATCCATGCATCACTCCTGGGATCATAACACTTCAATTTTAGGCAGTATATCGTAGTAAGAAAATGAATACTGTATTCCATCTATTTTATACTTATCCTCGGTAAAGCTTGACAGATAATCAGTATGATTATTTTAATTTGCACTGAATATGCAAATAGTTCTGGCAATAACTGCATTTGAAGTGTTCTGTGTTGTAATTACAGCAGGATGAGAAACACAACAAATTACAACAAATTTGCTTTAATTGTTTCCTCAAACTTATAAATAAGTAGGTCATACTCTGCATTCTTCATTATGCTAGAATATATTTGCCCCTTCCAATTCACAGTTCCTCCTGCTATAAGGCAGCAGTAGCTATATCAAGCAGGTCAGACTGCTTAGTAAGTGTGCTCCCTCAAAAATACAGATCTGGTTTCCATCGTTCTGTGATCTTTGCATTTTAAGGAAGGAAAGAGAGGTCAGGAAAGAAAGATGTACCAGCTCCTCACTGTTCTCAGTTGCTGTCAGTGACATACTATAGAGAATAGAGCTGTCAGAGTTCCAGTTATTCCTTACTGTTTTCGTCCATTTACTCGCCTACTATTACAAAAGAAATAGCAGAACCACAGAAGGAGTGGCTTTCCTTCTCCTGGGAGAAAACGGAAAGACATTAATTGGAAAAAAATGCAACAAAGATTATTTACTACCTTAACCCATCCTTGTCATTCTGGATTAGAATATGTCTAATCTGCAAATGGTTCCACTGAAATGAAAACAATTGCTTATGGCCTAAGGTACTGAGTAGAGCCATCAGAAGAGGATCAGTACTAAGTTCTTACCAGTCCCTCTAAATCTGTCTTCACCAGGTGAAAGACCTCTCATCTCAATCAGAAGAAATAGCACCTGAACACTCCCCATTCACTTCACTGCAAAACTCAAGAAAGGTAGATTAAGCAGCCGAAGAGCACTAACAAGATGCATTTGCTGCCTATGCTGTGAAGATACTACCCACCCCTGAGGGAATATAAATACTGTAAATCCCAGGCTGTTTGTGCTATAATTATTAGACCATGGCCTCAGGGAACAGCTGCAGAATTTGGCCATATATATATTATTTTTGAAATTGAAATTCATTTTAAATAATTTTCTGGCAGATTTAGCTTGCTAGAATTATACATGAAATGTAGAAGCTCTTGACTAGAAAAAATATTCTGTCCCCTTCTACAGAAATGCCATGCATGCTTCAAGAAAACACAGTTTATTTCAGCCTAGGCAGCTGGAATCATGAACATAATGACTGACAGAATTCCTTAATCACACTGATGAACAGATACTTGAGTATTGCATAGAAATTGCAGATCAGTAAGACTTGGTCTTGCTAACTCCTGTGCCTGTGAGTGGCCTCCCCAAATTTATGATCAAGCTAGATCAAGATGATAAAGAGTACAATGTGTCCAAATGTGGAGCTTTTATCTCTCCTTTTCAAATAATGATTGGGTTGACGGTAATTGTGATCTGATCACAGTTATTTCATATGCAAACAAATAAAGAAAACAAAGCAAACAAAAAAAGCCACATTTGCTGACAACAGTTTTTACTGGGAATAGGTCATTCACACAGCTATCTATGTTGTCCTTACAGTAACTCAGAGTCCGTACACTAAAATGAAATTTGAGTGGCAATTTACCATGTCCTAAGATAGCTCCAGTCTCTGCATATCACCAAGTTCCATGAAAAAGCTTTTAAGGGCTACCTTGAATGCCGAGGTAATTAACTACTGCAGCATCCAGTGTCTGACTCAAAGCCTAGAGTATGTGGAAATAAATAAATTAACAGTGAACTTCCATAAACCCTCTTACAGTTTTTTT
>JAUBOD010000163.1:247686-270182 GCA_032353885.1 Nothura maculosa
TTTCATCAAAGCAGGTTTTGAAGATCTCCAGAGAGGGAGAAACCACAACCTCTCTTGTCCACCTTTTCCAGTGCTCTGTCACTCTCATTGTCAAGAAATATTTCCTTAAGTTTCTGTGAAACTTCTGGTGCTTCAGTCTGTGGCCATTTCCTCCAGTAGCCACCACTAAAGAAAGGCCAACCCCACCTCCTCACTGCCTCCCTTCAGGTGGCAATGATCAAGTCCACCCCTCAGCCTTCTCTTCTTCAGGCTAAACCTGCCCAGCTCTCTCAGCCTCTCCTCATAGGGCAAACGTTCCAAGCCCCAGATCATCCTCATAGCCCTGCGCTGGACTCTCTTCAGCAGCTCCACATCTCTGTTGTATGGGAGAGCCCAGAACTGATACAATATTCCAGATGTGGCCTCACCAGGGCTGATACATACACAGTAAATATCTGATACATCAAATTTTCATCTTCACCAAAAAAAGTATAAGCCCTGATTTACTCACTCAACAGGGAAAATTCTTTTATCTGCCACCAAAGTACATTGATATTTTCTTTTGAAAATAACAGAAAATTACGAAGATTTACATTTCAAAAAGCAAAGGCAAGTCTATTGAGTAATTATAAACTAGGAAATTCTTGCATGGCAATGAGGTGGGGAAAATGTTTAATACCTAATGAAATGTCTTTTCTCTTGAACCTTGACAGTGATTAAAAAACAAACATAATAGGATTTTGACATACACTTCCTGTTGAGCTTGTGCTTAAGTCTTTTCCTAGATCAGAGCTTTGGTGGGGAAAAAATAGGTGTAAGAAATGTGATATATTATCCCTCAAACATCCTTCTTCCCTCAGGAACTGAAATGCATTCAGAACTTTATTCTAAAACTCCCTACAGACAGATGAGTGCAAAAATGCTTGGTGTGATGATAAAGTAGAATAAGAAAAACAACTTTGTGAGAGGAATCAGTGTACATAACAAGGCCACTTATCAAAGGAAACAAATCACTGAACAGAATCATGAAAAAGAGCATTTGGGACACTGAGAGTAGGTGAGGGATATGTGCTGAGACAAAATAAGCTGAAAGATATGTTGTTTTCTAAAAATGCAGAATTTTACTATGCTTTTCAATGTAATCAATCCCAGGTGTTTTTTTCTCCATTTAGGATGATTTTCTCCGTTTAGGATCTCTGCCTCGTAGAGAAACATAGCTCTATATTTGGATATATTTGTACTGCAGTATTTTGGTATTTTTACTCCAATTTGCCTTATTCCGGGTTCTTGTTACTTATTCCACCACTGAAGAGCCTTTTTCAAATAGAATTTCTGTGAAAAGGTTTTATGTATTACAATTGTTTAAAATATATGCTTTAATTGCACAGGAAAGCACTAGATGTGTGGTGTTGCTTTAATTTCAGAGAGTATGTCTTGCCAACCACATATGAAAATACATCTGAATATAAAATGGAATGGCCATGCAGTGATAAGGAATTGGGACATCTGTATGCCTGCATGTCATTAAAATGAAAAATATGTCATGATCCTGGTTTTCAATAGTAGTACGACGTAAATGAGACGGTATTATTTGGAAGTAAATGCAGTTGACTGAATAAAAGCATAATGTATGTTGCCTTAATGATAAACACACTGCAATATTTTTCTTTTTGTTCTCTACTAAAATCAATTTTCTCCTCAGTATTTAACAGGACTGAAAGAATCTAAGCTATAATTGTATGTGATATTTGGAAAATCTTGACCAACAGTATCGCATTAGACTTTCAGTTACATTTTGTGGGAGTCCATTCTACCTACTGTAAAATATATCTAACTCCCTGGAACCTAGTTAAAAAAATATAATAATTTTTAGAAATGAAACACATGTACAGTAAGGTGAAAATGGTTTAATGAGGATGTGATGGCACACATCTATTTATCAGTAAGTGCTAAAAACAAGGAATCACATTCTGAGGACAGGGACTAGGTCATGGCAGTTCACACACATCATTATCTCTGTCTTTTCTTCTCTCTATTATCTCCTTTCCTCAATTCTATTATACATGAGCTAGATGGTTTTCTTTATTCTCCACAATCTTCTTCTGCCCTATTTACCGTCATTTGTCATACACATTTTTTCCCTCTGCCTCTAGTTTTGTTTTGTATATTTTAAAAAAGGAAACCTGAAGTTAAATTATTGCAACAGATCTGTTTTCAGAGAGTGCACTTTACAATCTATGCACTAAAGAAATGAGTAGAACATGGTACCACTGACAGAGTTTATATGCAAAGGGATTTTTATTGAGAAGGCTTTCATATAAAATACACCTAAGAATATTAATTGTTTACAAAATATCCAAGATTCATGCTCATAAAGCAAAATGAAAACAATCCTTGATAAATCAATAATAGTAAGAAATAATTAATTATTTTATGATAAATCAATAAGAGAAGAGATTAAATAGTTCAACAATAATAGTCAAAAATAATTAAGATACATATTTAATATTTGAGCATAGTAATTTTCTTTTTGAGTGCTTTGTTCATTTTGATAGTCTATCTATAATCTGACACTAGCATATTTGCAGCAGTCTGCATACCACATTTTACAAGGAACTGCTAATCAATAATGCTGCCTTTAAAAACTGAACGTATTTCAAGTTTTCCTTATGTTAGTTAAGTAATGGTGTAGTTGTATTCTTATGTTCTTATGTATTATATTCTCTGGTAACCTGAAAGTCCAATAATAATTAGGGTCTGCATTTACACCAAAAAAATGCCTAGGGTAAAGTCTTACTCCTGTGCATTAAATAAATTGCCATTTTGTCTTCTTACTACATATGCTTATAAATGTTTCAAAGCTCAGAATCATTTTCACAAAGTATTTTTGCATATGTTTATCAATGTTTTAGAAGGTTACCTTGTAAGTTATGCACGCTCCTTCATGTCACAGTCATACATTATTCATGAAATGCCTGTATAATGATACATTATTTACTTTCTGATATTTATGGCATTTCTGATCTAAAAGTCTCTGAAATGGTACAAGAAGCAAGAGAAATAGCAATACTTAACATGAAAATGTACTATGAAAAATTGATGTCAAACAAGAGTTATAGTATTAAGGTTTTTTTTTTTTTATAAGGAGTATTCTACTACTGCCTTGCAAATAGGGAATCTGACTAATCTAGCTTTTTTTTTTTTGGCTGGAGATAGGCGTGGTAGTTTTAGAAATATTTCTGTCTGAACAGCAAATTTCTGTTTCTTTGCTGCAATGTCCTGGGGATGCCTATTGTTCCTCAAAAAGTTGATTTAAATAAACATGAATTTAATTTTCTTTCCATTAAATGATTATTTCCTTAGCAATTCAAAAAGTAAATTTCCTGGTAAAATTAGGTAATTCTTAGTACATGTTGTAGAAACATTTTGGTGAAATCTTAAAGGAAATATTAATACCAAGACTTCTAGTGTAACTATTCACATGATTTACATCTAAAGCCTTATCAGAGGTGGATTGGGGGCAGTCTTTAGAGCTCAAAAGAAAGGAATAAGCCAAGAAAAGATCAAGAATTTTTTCTTATACTGAAGACTGGTCATGACTGAGCAAAGCCAAGCACAATCGTCCAACAGCCTGGGGAGCAAGTAGGCAATTAAACTCTTCCTAAACATGGGCAGATGCGGTAAGTCTGAATCACAGTTGGACTGGTGACCAGCTGTGCAGATGGAAGGCATGCCTGCCAAAGAAACAGGTATTTTTAAACCTGTTCTTCACCACTCATATATAGTTAGCTCAGATGCAAAAGTGAAGAAAATATCATATATACAGAAAGATAGAGTAATAATAAATAGATGTAAAAAAGAAACTACTTCAAGAAGTCAAGAGAAGGAGGGAAAAAGAAAATTAGTTTTCCAAGGACAAAGTTACTAATACATCCATCATGCTAGTATCTCCCTACACTGAGTTCCTGAAAGAGTAGTATGTATAGATTTTCAGTTTAAGCCCTGACAAATAAAAGCCCTGGACAAATAAAAGGATCTAGTCTTAAATCTGTTTCTCTATTTTACCTATCTAGCCTATCTATCCATCATTCTGACTCCTACAAAAGGAAGCATGGAAGACTCATACAAAGAAAAATTATAGCTGGCTATATGGAGGAGAGAGGTAGAAAAAGATTTGCAACTTCCTAGATTCAATGAGACAGTAAGAAAAAATATAAATAAATTCACAATAGACTCCCTCACATTTTTCTTATAGTGTTAGTTTTTCTCATTTTCTAGTAGTTAAAACCTTACTTTGCAATATGAAAGTATAAATAATTCCATTTGGAAGAAGGAGACAATAAAATATACGAGGCAAAAAAGGCAAGAAATAACAATAATATCTAACGTAAGATTTGAAAAGAAGATGGAAATAAACTCTCCCAAAATCTGCTTCTATTACAATTAATTTGATAATGATAACTGGAAAATATGTGATTATCGTGCAAACTATGCAGCTTTTTAAAGTACATCTGACATCATAACCAAGAAAAATGTAATTTTTGTTTAGCTGCGGTTGCTCTAATGCTCTCCTGACCTTGTGACTACATGTTGAACCAGTCTCTTTTTCAGAGAGACCAGTTCTCTGTCTCTTTTTCAAAATACATGGCAATGGCAGGTTATATGTGGTGGATGAGATGAGATGTATACAGGAACACAAGATCTGTACACATCTTGTGTACAGATAGTACACAAGGATGAGACACAGAAGTTTTATTTAAATTCTGGAAAGAAATATTAGAGGCCTACTCAGACCACAACTCAATCTTTAATAAAAGCTCATTTGCAATAGGTATGATGTAAATTCGTTTGATTTGAAATAATAATTTGGAATGCATTACCTGCTCCTCTGCAAACAATACAAAGAGAGATGAGAACAACATTCCTATAGAATATATTATAGCTGGGAAAATATTTTCAGCTCTCTTCCCTTTTTGACAGATTGATTTTCAACGTCATTGGGAAAGGGAATATGCTATGGCAAGTGAGTTGTATTCCAAAGCCAGCTCATTTTAAAAGGGCATATTTGTTGGTGTATACTAAAACTTCCTTGTATTTTACTAGGAAAATGATTCTTTCCCGAGTCTCATCCTATGCACAAATGTGCTAGTGACCTCAATTTGATCATTGTTAGAGGGCCTCTCTTTCCACTGTAATCTCATACGAGGATTATGAAGTAATATGAGCAATGAGTAATGATCAACCAACTGATCACTCCTCACCCATTTATGTTTTCTCACAACCTAGTGTCCAGGTTCAAATGTTCATCTACCGCTATGTGCTACATCTATTCTGTTTAACTATCTCTGCACTGAAAGCCAAGGCAAATAATACTGAGATTTTAACCTTCAATTTACTTTAAGAACTGAATAGAACTCAGACTGGTATCACTGGGTGCAGCCCAACAAAATATTGCTCCTCATTTGAATTTGGCCCGCAGTTTTCCATATTTTCTTTCAGAGACTGAAACATTTGATAATAGCAAATACAGCCAATATTTCCCAGTTAAAATATTAACATAGTGTACCTGAAAAGGCAAGTTATCAACTGAACTGTTTTCAAATTGTATTACTGTGGTAGTTAAAATTTGCTGTAATATTTTAATATGTAGGGTTTTCTTTTTTTGTTGTTTGTTTGCACTTTAATTCAAAATTAATTATATTCTTTGGATCTGGATAAAAATTAAAGATAATTTTTTACAATAATGTGATATAGATTATAAGTTGTGTGCTGAGTCATCAGTAAGATGATTAACTGTAAACTGATTTTATATTTGTGTTTTGAGAAATATCAGGAGGGAATGTTTCTTATTACTCAGTTTCCATACCAGCTAATAGAAATGGAGGCTTAGCTAAGCAAGCTCTCCTAGGTTTTCTTTCTACTAATAAAGCTCTGGAAATACACAGTCATTAATTCTGAAGGAAAAATTTTAATACATATCCCTAAAATATCTGCAAGGCCTGTTGATGATTCTGTAGTTTCCTTGTAGTAGATAAAGCTATTCTAAAGTATAACAGTATATCAAATTACTGAATTATATGAAAGCTATTTTAATGGTGATTATAACATTTCATAGAACAGACACTTTAGTAATACAGAACATTCTGGTACCAGATATTGCTAGTATTGCATGAGGAAAAGTTACTAAAGACTGGATGATTGATTCCTTCAATGCGTAAGTCATTGGTCAGCCACCCAAGAATGTTTTAGTACTGTAAAACACAAACATGAAAAGTATAATGATCCTCTAAATTTAGGTTATACTCCTCAAGGATACTTGTAGACATAAAAATATTAGTCCATAAACTAAAGATATTAAACACCTAATAAATACCCTGGTCAAAATTTGAACTATCAGAAGATATCTTACAGCCAATGTGATACCTATATCACATCTACCTAAGAAAGCCCTTCTTGTCTATAAATGAGTTAAATCTATGGTTATAGGTTCTGCTCAAAAGCATCACAGATATACAAGCTATGACTACCTGCTTCTTTTTGTGTGCTAATTTTTGATATTACTAGAGTGGCGCAAAACTTTTGCTCGATAACTCTTTAAGTGTCATTTATTTCTAAACTGCTTCAAGCACATAAATTATTTCAGTTAACTTAGGTGGTAATTTCTACAGATGAAAGTAGCTCAAGATTCATTTATTTCAACAGATGCACAGAGAAAGGGAGAAAAATACACAAGATAAAGGTGATTGCTTTTAACCACTCTATTTCACTCTCCCTACCTTAAGAGTAAGAAGTCAAACTTTGACGTTGTGGTAAGAATGTCTGCCATAAAAGCAGAATGGAACCTAACTCACAAACATAACTAGTTATAGTGTCTCAAGATATGAGAGATTTGCAGAGACTCTTATAAGATTATCATGGGTTTTATGGACTACTTCAGACAGCTACGTAAAATATATCCAAGAAGCATTCAAGTTTTTATTACAAAGGGAGTCTTGGTTTCCTGAAGAGAGAAAAGCACCTCCTTAAGGGGAAAAAAAGATTACTCATTCTGTTAATAATTTAACAATCGACAAACATAAAAAAAAACACAGTATCAAAGTCACCATACCTTTCAGATGCATCTTTCATCGGGTAAACTACTTAAATCCCACTCCCAAATTTTCAGTTAACAAAGAGCTCATCTTCAATCATTCAGCTCACTTGCGAAGGGTACATTAAGAACACTGTTAACTAAAAATGGAAAAAGTCTTGTGTCCAAAATAATGGGAAAGAAAACAAACATTTTTGGCTATCATACATCTTTTTCATCATTTTAACTTTTATTTTGAATCTCCTGATGTAAGATAAGAAGTTTCAGGAAGCCTGAACGCCAGCTCAACTTTGTCGATTTCAGTGAATTTGTATAGAAGTTACATGGCAAGATGAAACAAGACTTCACTGGTTCTTTGGCACATTAAATTATTTGTTTCCCTTTCATGTATTTGGGAAAGCAAGAAACGGATTTTCCTACTTGATTCTTAACAATTTTAAAATGTTGGAACCACTGCCTATTCAAAGTGATAAATTCAAGGCTAGAATCTGAAAGTTCACATTTTTCATCAATGAGTTTTTATTCCTTCTACAGAGAAAACCCCAGATTAGCATTATCATTTCCATGAGACATCTATGAAATCATTGTTTCCTTTATGTAAATAAGACTTAATACTTACACAGTTACCATAGGAGATTATGCAGTTAAAAACCACACAACTATAAACACAAAATGTAATTTCAACACAGCCACTCAAGTAAGCAATATTTTTTTTCTCTCTTCTCATTTATGTTTTCAATAAAGCAATGTCTAAACACAACAACCAAAAGTGTGAATGACATGGAGAGGAACACATGCTTCAAACAAGCGAGAAAGTGAATTTTCCCACACTCTGGAACAAGAGACAGCTCTGTCATGATTAGGAAAAGGAATTTCCTAGTTGACCTGAACAAGAACTACATTGAGACATACACACCAATGTTCTCAGGTCTTATAGAAAGGAAGTGTATAGTGTATAATTTTTTGAGAGGCAAAAAAAAGAAAAGAAAAAAGACAGATGGCTAACACATTAATAGGAACTGGTCTTGATTTCAGAAACAGAAAGACAGATCAGGACCCATTGCAACAGTAATATTCTTTTCCATAGACTTAAAACAAATTCAGCTCTGCCTCAAAAAATGGAATTAATGACAGTAAAAACCTCATGTTTTGTCCTCATCTGCTCCTGATGTTTCACAGTGTGCTAGTATCTGTCAGGGCAATCCTTAAGTTATCAAACAATAAACATGTTTCAATGACAAAAATAAGGTAAATAGTTATTGACACGCTTAATTTACTCTTAAGCTTATTTGTTTAATAGTCTTCTTCTTTAGCTTCCTTTCTTTTGTTCTTTTTATTTAATTATTTAGACATTTTTATCATTTTCTTTTGCTTTCATTCTGAGCATTGCATTATTGGAGGAATTTTTTGGAAAGTAGAAACTACTTTTTTATAGAAACATTTTTTTTCCCTTGGACATAAACTGCAACATTTATATGAAAAAGACTTTGCCTTGCTGACTGAGCATTAATGTTATTGAAGATATGCACTGTGAGTAAAAGAATTCTTCTTAATAAATATGCTGTTTCATCATAGTGTAGGTTGTTACAAATCTCTTGTTGCTAAAAAAATCCTCTCTTTTTCTTTGAGATTCCATGATTAACAGCCTTCCAAGATTAGAAAACCAGAGCTACTTTTTTTTTCCTAATCTAGGATGAGTTTCTGTGACCTAGAGTAACTAGTTCTGTACTTTGTTCCTTCAGATTTGTCATCAGTAAAATTTAGGCTGAAACATTTTCTGCTAGCATGCTCCTGTTAAGACATCTAGGACAAATATAATTTTGCAAATACAGAGTAAGGATGGAAACATGCCTATCGTGTAAAAAAAAAGTCATTCATATGAAAAAATTATCCCACAAAATAAGCAAGGGTGTGAAGTACATCCTTTTCATACCAAGACTGCATGACTTCAGTATTTATGCTGTAAGGGTGGCTTTTGCTTGTGGCAGTCTCATCACTTTTTCTGGTAGCTATTTGTTCCTGTGGTAGTGAGATATTTTCCTCATTTTTTCTCTCTTTTATTTCTTTTCTGTTATGAATACCAAATATTTCATTACTCTACCCAAGTAACAGAACTTTTGGGATGAGGTCCTGAAACTATTTTGTTTCATTGTGCTCTTTCTTGAGTAACAAAATACAAAAGGCTTCTGAAAAATATATGTTAGTTTTAAATCCGATAAAACTGTAAAATTGATCCAAAATTTCAGATAATTAAAGACTGAAGTTCAGCACCACCTTTTTTTCCTTATATAACATCTTATGTTTGATAAGTGCTAGTACAAATTCATCCAGGAGACCTCAGAGATTTGACAATAATAAGAAAGTTATCTGTTGCCGACGGGGGTCGGCAAGCCTCGTTCGCTAGCTGGACTGACCTGGAGTTCTACCCACCCCAGGGCCATAGAGCACAGACCCCAATATGAGGATGCAGCAAATGGCCTTTATTGCGTCGTTTGATTTGTATATATACTCCAGTACGGTGGGGAGATCCACCTACTGCCCAATTAATTGGCATGATTTTATCAGTAAACTAATTAGTTATGCCCCTAACTTCCCGTGACATCACGAGATCTTCCGAATGCCATCACCTATGGTCTATGCCCTATGCTACACTACATCATCTACTTAAGCTAAGCTCTCTACTTTATTAAGCCCTAAAAACCATAAGTTCCCACAGATATCTTTTAGTATAGGGCTGCAGTACTTGCAGAGAAGTAGAATTTGTATAGATGCAGTTTGTTTTAATTCTGAGGATGAATTTACTATCTTGACAACATAGAGAACAGCTTTGCTGGTACTGCTCCTTATTTCGGATCAATATTTGCTGAACTCTGCATTTTGCCCAGCATGGAAAGAAGGGTTCTTTCATTAAGTAACCAAAGATTGAGGTAAGTCATCACTATAAAGAATAGGCAACAACACCAAAGGGAGTCATAGCTACCCTTAGGGTAAATGCCTGGGATAAAAATGTGAGTTGTATTGTTATATTGTTATCTCTGATTTACCAGGAAAATGAAAATTATGAGATATGAGTTCTGGCACTGGAAGTCCATTATTGACTTGCTACAACTGCACAGGGAATAGAACAGGGCTTCAAATGGAAAGAGGGTAGTTTCTTTAAGTCCAGATCCAGACGATTTTACATTTGAAAGAGAGGGGGTTTCCTAATGGTTAGAGTACTTGTTAGAAGGAGGAACACTTCAGGTTTTCTTCAATGCCCTTCAAGGTGCTCCACACACTTGGCTTCACATGGTGGGAATCAGGTTGTGGCTACACTCTACCCAACATAAAACTCAAACTAAGGGAATTTTTAAAACAATTATGAAATTTCATTTTCAAATAATTCATAATCATGTGGTGGCACACAATACTGTTGGACATATCATAGATCAGGTGTAGAAATAACTTCCAAAAAAATTAGACTCATCAGACCATAAAGACCGATTCCTTCAGTGATCATTAGATACAGTGGATGAGATGCAAACTGCAGTGTGGGGACCTCTTGAATAACACACTGTCAAGTGCTGAACAAGTTTCCCACATTAAAATCACTGTAAACATGTACCATTTCTTATATCCCTTCCCTAGGTTTTCCCTACTGACTCCCGCCAGAGAGAGGATTTTGGACTACACAGACCATGGTCTCAGTTCAAGATCTTAAGCTCCTGCCTGTTGCTCAAGCCCTAGCCTTTTTCTAGAGCAAAAGCATAACCACTGTGGCAGCATTGTGCTGCACTAGGAGTGTGTCAGAAGCATAAGGTACCAGACTGACAGGTCTGTACAGAGCAGGAAACATTACTTACATGCGCCTTAAGATAAAGATACACTCCAAATTTTACAATAGCCTCTTTTTCAATGAACAAAGGTGCAGATGGTTCAAATTTCATGTTCTACTCTTACCTCACAAGCCTCACAAGCTCAATGTGTAAGTCCAAATCTCACACAGCATATTATTCCAGCCTCTTTCCTGTCAGGTCCTTGCAATATGGTCTGCTAAGCATGTGCTGATCTGGTGCACAGGTTCAGGGAACAAGAGAGACCATTGGTGCTTCCCTGCAGCAAGACAGCATGTCACGTCGTTGGACTAAGTCTGTCTGCAAAGCATTTCATGTTTTGCAACCTCAGTGAAAGAGGTACTCCATGGCATATGGCCCAAGATGGGATTGGCTTATGTGTTGAAGAAAATGCTTGTGAGGTCTGCTAAACTGGACTGATCCAGTTTTTCACAGTCAGACTCTAAGAAAACCCTCTTCAATGTATTACTGCCAGAAATCATGCTTCCAAAGCCCGAAAATCTATCACAAACCAGGCCAGTAATTTCAAGAATATGCTAGTCCATTCTTATATTTAGTTTTTTGTGTCATTCACACACTCTGTCTAGAAGCTCAAAACTAACTGTGGTGAATGGACTCTTTAAACACTAAAGAGCTAAACAAACATTTAGAATATTTTGAGTATTAAGATAGATAAGATAGAATGATTGTGTTCTGCACCGTGATATGCTAAAGATTAATAGTTGGACATCTAGCTAGTTGGACAACTATCAAACCAATAAATATCATTATAAATATAATTCTCATCAGCTTTAATTTTGAAAAAAATATTTCTTTTAAATAATTACTATGTATATTTTATTTTGATATGAGGAATAAATTTTGTCACTTCTGAGCATTAGAAAGCTTAAGATATCCAGGACAATACCTTGATGTTCATGGTTTAAATATAAGGGTTTCTTCCTTCTCAAACACCCTTAAAAGACAGCTTAAAATAGAACAAGGTCTTCAAAGGCTACAGAATATGTCTTATAACCTTTAACTGTAACCCCAAAACTTATTTTTTTCCAATGAGAGTTCACAGAAAATGGCACATCAGTTACATCAGAATGGGGATAAAACTTACTGTAACTCCTCCAATTAATTATAACCTCTTAGTTTTACTTGTAATTATTTCATTCAGCTCCTCAAACTTAGCTTATTAAGGTTTCTCCATTATAATAAGGGTCATACAATACTTCTGTTGTCAGGCTTTCTTGTCTTCATCTTTCTGCCTTTCAAAAGGAGGACTCTGTCTTAGGAGAATTCTGAACAGAGAAAATTGTGTTTTGAAAAGTAGAATAAGTGTAAAAGGTGAAAAAATGGACACAGTGTCAGACATTTTATTTAGGTGGCTAATAATTTGCAGAATCTATTCCTTGCTTTCCTGGAAAAGACGGTATTTGTACTATTCACTGATGAGATTTCTATTTGGACAGTTTACCTATACTTTGCACCCTACTTTAATGATGCTTACAACAGATGTTTTTCTCTTTCCCCATCTCTCTTCACTAGAGAACATATTTTTCTTATCTTGTGATTACTGTCAATGATCATATTCTTCCAAAAAATACTTATTTCAGTAACTGGTGATGTTTCAGGTGAGATGAGATCAATAGTCTGATATGGCATAAAAAAATAGTTTTAATGGAACAATTCGTGCATATGTTTAAAATATACCTTCATCAGCATTTAGCCTACTCTGTCTACCATATGCTATTGTAAAGAAACTGCAATAGTCACAAAATTTCTTATCAGGGATTAGAGGAAGGGAAATTTAATGTTAATTTCAGACATATAGGATGTACATTTATGAAGAAATAAGATAAATGAATATATCCAGACAACAACTGAAGACAAACAAAAGAAACTTATAAACAATAGAAAACAAGCGAACAAAAGCTAAGACATACACACACACTGGTTCCTCATAAGGTTTTTCAATAGTCCTTTACAAAAAAAACAGTAAAAGAAAGCAAATGGTCACCTTCACCTACCTGACTTATTTGTTTTCCTCTCTTGTGTTTCCCCACACATCCCTTAACTAGAAGCAACAATACAACTAAAGACTTAATTTATTGTTTTTCGTGGTTAAATATTCTGCAAGAAAATAGCTGGTATGTATGCTAGAGTAGGAACTCAGATAACTTTATATCTGAGAGGAGAAAAGAGTGCACACATTTAATCCTCTAGTGAGTATAGTCATTCACAGTAACATTTACTTAAGCCATATTCTGCACAAAAGCCAAGCTTCCAATGGTGTTATTTACATTAGTTCATTCCAGATTGCTACCCACTGCTCACTCAACAAACTGAATAAGGAATCACAGCTTCTTAGCTGCTGGTGCATTCTTTCTTTTCTTGATTATAGAGTATCAGTACAATTTACCACATAAGACGACCTCCTTCCTTCTGCAAATCAATCTATCTCCAGTTCATGCTGTAAGGAAAAAACCTATAAAACCTCTTTTCTACTTTTTTATTTCAAGTTATTTATATTCTAATTTTTCCTCAAGGTTTTTAATATATTTTAAAGAGTGTAGTCTGCTTTCTACAAAAATCATGAGACACTTATGGCTACTGGCATCATGTTCAAACATGAATCAGTAAATTATTATCTGTAATTGATATGAAGTTTGCAGACGGAAAGAGAGACAGAAGGGAGAAAAACAAAACAAGTTAGTCGGATTCTGGTAGGAATTTCAAAGCTAGGCAAATACTGGATGCAAACCTGCATGCAATGCAACCAACCCATGGAAAATCTGGAAGAAAATCTTTATCAGCACCATCTTTAGCACAGCCTCACCCATAAGTGTGGAAAAGCTTAGTCTTCTACATTTTGCCTCGTGCTGCTCTGCAAAAATTTCACATAGCTCACGAGGCAGACAAGTCTACTGCGCTGCTTCCTTGAAGGACTCACTACAAGATGATGTGAATGCTACTGCCTACCTATTCCAGGCAATATTTGGTTTACAACAGATGAAGAGTGCAGACCTGAAAGTAGTTATCTTACTCTGTGCTGCATGCTAGACGGTATCAGCAGAGTCACATTTTCTTAATAAATTCTGAAAATCTCAAACATAGTCCTCTTTTGGACTTTCCACTTTCTGTCCACTGCAGAAACAGATCAAGCCTTACTAAGAAGAGAATTTGGTTTAAAGAGGGCTGTTAAAGCCACAACATGTTTTGAAATCACAGACACTAACTTAGGGTGAGACTTTGAGCAGACCTCAAAGCACAGAGCCCAATTATTTCATCACTTTTTTCCTCTCATATTGCCACATTACTACAACAGAGAGATTAACAATCAGGACCTATATATTTTTCTTTGAACATCAGTGATCCTATTAACTTTCCTTATTTTTGCTTGAAGTGCAGTTTAGTCTCTTACATTATTTTTTTAACTATGCTTTTCTCACTTGCAACTTTTATTGACTGACATGCCTAACATATTGTTCAGATTTCACCAAGTATCTGCTTCTTCCTACCATTCCTGAAGAGGAAAAAAAATGTCAGTCTAAACTCCTAGCAAATTAGCTAGTCTGAAGGTCTTTCAACTCAATAACTAAGTAATCCATGGTTTAGTAAATGGAATGCCTATCCTATCATCTCTCATACTTAGTCCGTATGAAAGAGTACTTCCATTACATTTATCATTACTACTAATTCCAGAATGCAAAAACAGGCACAATTTATGCAAATATTTTTCTGATAATGATAGACACCTGACATTTAAAGAGAGACAGAAATCAAATCTATTTATTTTATACTTATAAAAATCAAATAAATAACAAAATGACTAGGTTGGGATGCTTTTTCATATACATAGGATCAGAAACATGTCTAGTCACATACTGTAACAAGCTGTCAAGAGGTATGGAAAGCAAAAAGAAAAGGGCACACAAAAAAAAACCATAATAATGAGTTTCAGGTTCATGATGTCCAGATAAATCTGTCTGTATTTTTATAGGTTTATCTTGAAGGAGTAGCAAACTAATAAGAGCAGCAACTTTCAACCTTTAGAAGTTCTAAGAGCTGGAACCTAGACTCCTAGCAGTCATAATTAATGTCTAAGAAAAAAAAAAACAGTGAATTTAATGCTAATATCTTGGAAATTATTTTCTATATAAGAGGGTATAGTTATAATTTTGTATAATAATACCATTAATTATATCTCCTGAAAACACTTCAAAACATTGAAATTTATATTCTTTAATGTAAAGATAAATAAGATTTTTACATTAATTAGCTTAATGGTGAAATTAAAAACCATTATTAACCATCAAAAACTGTTAAATATTGTGTCACAAGTTTTTTTTTTCTTCTGACTCTTTCTTCTTCACACATAGGGAAGGCCTATTTAATGCATGAATGTATCTGCATTTGTTTGTTGGTTACACACATCTTCTTTCTTTCTCTCTTCCACTTCTTCTTCCCTTTTTCTTTCTCTCTCTCTCAAAAAAAAGAGAAAACAGAAAAAAATGTAACCACAGATTTTCATTTTGCTTTTCTTCCTATTTGTTGGATATATGAAAAATATATTTTTAGCTGTTCTTCAAATTCTGTGAATTCTATAGTGATACATTTCCTAGTATTTCATGTTCTGCCATCAGGAGTATTATTAATTCACATTTCCTGAATGACTGTTTTCTACTATTGTTCCTAGTACTAAAACTATTGTTTTCTGGTTTAGTATTTCTTATGATGAGTACTACGAACAAAAGAAATAGCATCTGGAGCATGAGTATTTTTCTAATGCATTTTCCGGGAAAAAAAAAAGCAATTAGCTGCTATTTTGAAAATTTAAACATATGATGTCCTAGGGCTAGACTTTTATAATATTTACTTAAATAAGATACAACTTATTAAAATACAGCTTCAGTGATCTCTGTGGAATATATCTGGAACAGGTTACCCAGAGAGGTTGGAGAGTCTCCTTCTCTGGAGATATAAAAAATCTACCTGGAGAATATTCTGTACAATGTGAACATGCTCTAAGTGAACATGCTTGAGCAGGGAGTGTGCACTAGGTTGTCTCCAAAGGTCTCTTCCCTGTTTGAGCTACAGGGTTGGTCTACATGAACTCTATAGGCCCCTTCCAACCTCAACTATTCTGTGATTCTGTTTATGATGTGATATTGAATATATAAGGAAAAAAAATGCACATTGCGAGTTAATATTTCCTCTACAAAACAGTTTAAACATCTCACTGGTAATTGCAGTTATTAACTCCTAATTTTGATATTTTTAATATTAAACTACTTTATTGACTATCAAATTTATCAAACTTTCAGAAACTTGGAGTTTCTCAAACTTTGAGAACGCAAAGTTTCTCAAAGACTGACAAATGCGGAGAACCGGTTCCCTCTTGTGTTCTGTTCAACTCTCCCTCCAGCAGACATTTCAGAAGTCTCCTAAAACAGGCCCTTTGGCTATCTAACTGCATTACTGCTTGTTTTCTCTCTTCCTTATAAAGAATCAACATGTTTTTAAGATATTGTTCATCTGCACAAAACAAACAGAAAAAAATCATAATTTCTTACTTTTGTTAAAGAAAATATACAGCAGAATTCTGTACATTTTTATTTCATCTGACGAGGAATATTAATGCTAAATAGTTAAGTATGTCATAAACTTCTGAAATGTGTTCTGTTGAGAAATGTCTCCTGAAGACTTGAGGACATCTAACTCAACCTATGGATCTCACAGAGAATAAGGAACCTCTAGATCTTAAGCAGCCATTTACAATAAAAGGGATCCCTAGGGAGATTGGTAGTCAGTCAGGGGAGAGAAAAAGAGAAATGAAAAAGGCCACTAGTAACTGTTCCCATCATTTCCAAATCACTAAAATATCATAAGACAAATACAGGGCTTGTTTTAAGATAAGCTGTCCCCTAAGATCTACAGGGAATACAAAGTGTCTCTATATAATTGCAATTGCTTGCAAAAAACTTGAAGTGATTGACAGAAGGTTTCATGGATTGTCAGAAGATATTTAATGTTAAATTCAATGCTGAATAAGCTAATATTAAAAAACATTAATACAAAATAAATTGCTATAAAGATTTTGAACTATTATTTAATATGGAAAGCAGAGGAAGTCAGAAGTATTTGCAAAGAAAAACTCCAAAAGATTTTTCTGCTGATGACAGCTCTTTCCTGATTATAGCTTGAGAATGATTTATTTGTTTCCTTATCCATCTTTTTATCATTTTTCTCTAACATTTTTTTTCAGATTGAGTGAGTAGGAAAAAAAAACTACTTTGGTAGTTTGTTCTTTGAGGTTCTTAACTTCTGGTCACTTGCACACATTATATTAAGGTAAATTAGCCTATGAATATGCTGAATTGCTGTAGAAAGTCTTCATATTTTTTATAGAAAGTGTTCATCTTTTCAGGCCAAGCTAGATTAATATATGCAAGATGCCTCTTCCTTAAAAAATATATTACAGCAGAATACGAATGTGTGTAAAATAGTAGCAGTTAATGCTCAGTTACATCATACACATTCCATGACCTACTGTAACATTTTCATGCAAATGTAGCCCAATTATTTACTCTTCAGAAGGTATTTAAGAGTATTTTTGTCACATTCTTATTATTACTCCAAACAATACTCTGAGCACATTAGCTTCATATCAAAAAAAAAAAAATACTGAGACGATCTATAAAATTCCTGCCTGCATAAGCAGAATAAAAATATGATAAAATAGATAGTGTATAAATATAACCAATGAAGTAAGTCCACTTTTCTGCTTTCATAACGTTTTTGTAGTCCTTGCTTTTTTTTTTTTTTTTTTGTAATCAAAGAGGAAAATGATATCAGACATCTGGAAATGTAGTTTTCTTTCTTCCTCAGTGTAGCTGCTGTGAGAATACTGGTAGTCATTGAAGATTTATAGTTCCTAAAAGGAGTTTGTTCTGTAATTCATGACAAATACATACATTCAAATACATGTCACTTCAAACACACAATGCAGTGCTTAGAACAAAACAGTGCCAGATTTCTTAGATAACATAAAATCCCACCTCAAGACATTACTGAAGATCTTACTCTTAGACTACTCAAAAAATAAATAAAAATTCCTCCACTTACTAAATGACTCGTCCGCTCTTAAATTTTAAATGCTCATAGTGAATTCAAATACAGAGCTTACTTCTAGAATAAAAGTGTATATTGTCAGCCCAATTTTATTTTATAAGCATTAATCTGTCACCTTAGACATAGAAGTGATGTATTTAATGCTTTCTCTTCTAGGCAGAACAAAAAGAGGATAGTGTATTTGAAGTCAGATTCTATTTTTTCTGGGAATAATAGGTTCCATGAATTAAAAATATACACTTATGACAGACAAATGTTATGAAATTTAAGAAACAATTCTAGCCTGAAAAGTAATTAGATTTTCAAAATGACACCTTCACACTCTCGCATCTTTGAACAAATTCAATGCTAAGAACTGAAGATTTTAAAATATTGCCTGATTATGCTTCTAAAATCTTTTTGTTCTGGAGCTCCCAGGTCTATTTCCAACTCAAATTAAGATCAAAAACTATACCTGCTGAAAGCAGAGATCACCCAAATAAGCAATCGTAGATTGAGAGATTGTTCACCCCTGACTTTGTGAAGAAATCACAGGGAGAGATTTTTCAAGTGGCCATTTAATCTAGTTTTTCTGTGATTTTCAGTGAAGAGAAGCAGCACAATGGAGATTGGATTCCAACATCTGACCTCTTGTTTATATTCAGAATCATTTACTCTCCCCTTAGTCCTTTTCTTAAAAAAAAAAAGCATCAGAACTGCAATAAACTGCAACACAAGCCATGTCTCAAAGAGGCAAGTACAGAAAATAAAGTGTTTTTTTTATTTTAAATGAACTGTGGACTTAACATTGGAAAAAATATATTGTCAATAACCACAATAGTTTGGCTTTTGCTCAGCTGAAAGCACAAACAAAACATTATCTCCTTATCATAGAATCATAGGATAGATAGATATCCAAGGACAGAAGCAAGAAGGAAGACGAGTTTGCATAATAGAAGAACAAGTAAATATTTATCTTTGGAGATTTACCTCTCGTCAACTAATTTCAGTGCAATTGAGAAGAGCTAGATCATCCTCACTGCATGTTCCCCTTCACATCTTCTGAGGGGAGTTTGATAGACCATTTCATTTTTATTGCTATTAGAAAGTCTATTCATAGGTGATCTAAATGCCAATGCTTTGTGAATCTTTCTCCTCTATTTGATCACAGACTTTTGTCTCTGAGAGGTGGACATTTCTGAAAATGACACTACATAAATAACTCCTTCCTCTTGGAAATCATAACTGTGGCTCTGCCTATGTCTGCCACTGCTTCCATTCCTTGTGCCCAGACAGGAGGAGTGCTGTGAGTATTGCCAGTAGATAGTGTTTTGTTGCCTTTAATGTTCTTATGATTGTAAAATTATGATTAAGCAACACATTGACTAGGCTAGAGAGGATAGGATTCCACCTGAACAAGACACACACTCTGATAAAAAAGTAGCAGAAACTGAGTGTGCTGGTGCACACTGGTGGGCTTTACTAGTTTGCTTATGAGATTAAAAAAAAACAAAACAAATAAATAAACAAGAAAATCCCCAAACAAAGCACAAAGCACAGAAATGCAAGCTATCTGGCTTTGCAAACTGGCAAGATCAATACATACAAAGGCTTTCATGTCTGTCTCAACTGCTGACTACTCAGAAGAGACAAACCCTTTGAAAACTGGGAGGCAAATAGAAGTACATTAACAGGACATTCAGACATTGAATATGCTTGAAGTCTGTATATTCTCATAATGAACCTTTCAATCACCTTTAGGAGCAACTAAAGCAACAGGATTGCTTTAGGTTAGTAAGGAAAAAACAACCCCACTCATGCAAAATAAAAGTCTCAGGTACGAAAATCTCTGCCTGTGTGCAAACTTCTATCCATTAAAACTTGATCAAATTCAGCAAAAACAAGCAGGCTACATATAAGTAGTTCAATTTTTAATTGGAAAAAAAGTCTGAAAGCAGAAGTTGTTCTATAAATAGGGAATTATTACCACTGACAGTGAGAAAGAAGGAAAGAATCCAGCTTGCTCTTAGGTTAGACCCATCATACAAGATTGTTAGTAAGGATGTGGAAGTGTGCACTTAATCTGGAAATTGATCATATTTGTTAAACATGGGAGATAATTACAGATTTTCAGCTGTCATTTCTTCAGCTATATAATAGTACTATTCGGAGACAAATTAATGAGGCCATTTGCTGTTAAACTTTACTCTATAAGAAAGTATTATAAATTAGCAGAAACAACCACTTCTGATGTGGATTTTTCTATTTTGTAAAAGAAAATATGGACCTTAAAATGGAAGAGAAATATATTTTCCTAATCTAAATAGAAAACCAAAAGCATGAGAGTATTCGATTAAAAATGGATAACTGACTTCTAACATTTACTTTCATGGTATTTGGGGGGACAATCCACAGTTTACGTAAAATATTTTCAATTAGAAAATAATATTTTGACTTGAAAATCCAAAAAGAAATTAAAAACTTTAAAAAAAGAAGCTTTTGATTGTGTTTGCTCACCTGTTGACCCATTTTCCTGAGACAAATATTCACAAACACCTTACAGACAGAGTGGGGAAAAAGTGTTTGAATGACCTGATGATTTTTTATAAAGGGGAAAGAAAATAACAGTACTTTAAGAAAATACTAAAGCTGCTATGCCAAGTACCCAAAAGACAGTGCAGGGCTGCAATCATATGAAGGTATAATAGTACATAGATAGAACTGAGAGCTCTGAAATGGAAATCTGTAGACAGAACATTAATGTTTTTCTTCCATGTACACAAGGCAGGTAATGGGAACTTTGCCAAAGTTGTCTGCGATGTCAAAGTGCAAATCCAATTCTCTTTGTTTAGCATATATTCACCGTTTTGAAATGGAAAGAGTAGTTATATATATGTTACATATATGCATATCAACTATGAGAACTCCAAGTTATTAAAGTAATTGTCAGGTTGTGTATTATCTAAACTTCTTGTTATTTGCAACATTTCTATAACCAGATTGCTAATTAGACTTACACACTTTTTTGATTTTTACTATTGCCACTATTATATGAACGACTTGTGGAAAGTTGTATGCAAATCAAAGCATATTTTCTAATATTATCTGCAATCCTTACTTGCACTGTTGCCCAGAATTAGAATTATCCCTCTTCTGGATTAATGATGCTTCGGTGGATTAGTTTATCACTGATGACAACATAATATATCCTTCCTTTTCCAGGGGCTTAAAATGAAAGGAGGTTTGTTAACCATAGAATATGCTACAATAGAAAATAGAAGAAGACACTCTTTATCACAAAATTGTATTTAACTCAGAGATATGCAGAGGTCAAAGCATTTCTTAAAACAGAAAGATTTGTTTACTATTGTATTTCATTGTATATGCCTTTCTCAGCCTGCATCCCCTGTAATACATATATATATATATATATATATATATATATGCATACATCCACACAGAACTGGTTCCTACATACAACTGATTTCCACATCATTCTTATTGATAACTTTAGCCGCCTAAACGTTCTCAGAAATATCACTTGGATAATTTAAATGAACAAAAAATGTGTTTAATATTTCTTTTTTTGTGCTTATATATTTAAACTTTGCAGAACTGTGCATCTTTATTTGAACAAGAATTCTCCTAATTAAACAATCAATACTTTTACATTTCAAAATAATTTGAAAGAAAATTTCATGTCATATCAAAGCAGAGCAAGACAGGACATATGTAGATTCTGAATTGAGCTAATATATGCATTGACATGCATAATCTGTTTTCAGAAAAATTGGGTTTAAAAATATTATTGATTCATATCCTCACCTTAGCACTCTAAAAAGCCCTGAATCATATTATGATATTCTGTAAATTGAGTCACATGTTGTTGCTTTTCCACACAATAGTACCATGCTTCATAAAAAAAAAGTTCCAACAGATAGAGTAGCCAATAAAATGACTTTGTGAACTTCTGGGAACATTTCAAAAGCCAGTAGCTATATAGTGATACCTCTAAATGGTGCCCATTTAATATTTAAGCAAAATGGTGAACTCTCTCTAAAAAGCAAAACCTGCAGTAAAATGAGTATTAATTGTCCACACTAAAATATAATGTTCAATATTTTGGACATACTTGGGGGAAAAAAATGTAGTTGAACTTATAAGTATTGGTAGAATTATTACTTAAAGGAAGTTACAACATGGTCATAAAAGTCAGAAAGCAATGAGCTTTCTACTACACTTTTTTGTTGGTGTCACTGAAAATATAGGGATTAGACATTTCTCTACTGTTTATTTAATGGAAATCTGTATATCATTACTCATGTTGCTTGTTAAATTGGACTTTTAATGAGCAAAATAGAATTTGTGAGACGTTTGTGCAGATAGCTTGCAAACTGTGTGTTTAATCCTTTGAAAGAACACCTGCCAGGGTCCTGTGCACACAGCAGGGAAGTGCTGCTTTTTCTGGCAAGTGGCAGTATCAGCAACAAAACTCC
>JAUBOD010000163.1:270282-285836 GCA_032353885.1 Nothura maculosa
CACCTGCCAGGGTCCTGTGCACACAGCAGGGAAGTGCTGCTTTTTCTGGCAAGTGGCAGTATCAGCAACAAAACTCCCATTAGAGCTACACACTTGTTATACAGTAAATAATACCTGTACACTCTATAGGAAAGGTGGGGATTGGAAGGGAAAGGATTGAGTAGTGTATGCTCTGATAGAACGAATTTGCAGGTACATCTAAGTAGTCTTAAGAAGGATTGCTTTGTAATCAAGGACCAATTACATACAGACCTGAATCATCACTAGCTGCCTCTCCTTGGGCTAGCAGAAGAGTTGTCATGCAATTCTCTCTTTCTCTGCAATTGACCTCAGCAACTATCAATTTTTTGACATTTAATTAACGCATCAGGAAGTTGTAAAACTTCAGTTGCCTTAATCATATTGTACATCTGAAATATCCTTACAATGAAAATAGATGATCAAGGAGTATATAACATTCCTGCCACACATACTACATTATTTTCAGTCAAGAAACAACTAGCAGAAATACTAAGCTGAGTTTCTTTGTCCTCTTTGGATTTATCTGAGGTATTCCATTTGGGGAAAGGGAAGTAAGGAGGAGGGGGATTAAAGTGAGCGTATCTCACTGGAGCCCCAAACTCCTCTTCACTCCAGTGAGTAAAACACGGGCAGCTCCTGAGCAAGCTGAAAGGAGCCCTCAGCCTCCCACGGCAGCACAAAACCCGGGCGCCGACACCCCGTGGGACCTGTCCCTGGTGCTGGAGCCTCCCTGCATAGCCCTGGCCACGGTCGCCTGCCCTTGCGAAACTTAAGTTTACTTAGATAAGGTTTTTGAGAGGTTTAAGAGTTGGCAGGAGAAAAGGAGAAAGCCAAACACCTCCGCAAGCCGAGCTTGCAGAGCCCGGTTCAGCTCTGAATGCCGCCTCCCCCTGCAGCGTGTCCAGCGCCCCGGAGCTGCCTGCGGACGGGCGAGGGGAACCCCGGCCCCGGACACAACTTTGCCGCCGCCATCCTGGTCCGACTCCCTGGCGCCGTCCCCGCGTGTCCCGGTGCCGAGCGGCAGCGCGGGGCCGCGAGGGGAAGGGATCCAGCTCGGTCTGCACCTGCAGAGCTGCAGACGAGACAGGCAGGAGAGCGGGGAGCCTGGGAGCTGCCTCGCCCCCACCTCCTCTTTGGTAGGTTCTGGTACAAAAGAAAGCCCCTGAAGAAGGAGAGGGGGACAAGAGGCTCCCGCTTCATTTACAGATAATCCGGTACTCGCAGGATCCCCTTTCCCTGGGCGGCCGGCGCCGACGCCCCCCCCTGCTTCCCGCCGCAGCCCCCGACTCACGTGTGCCGTCAAAGCGCGTAGCAATCGTATCCAGGAAGGTGTTCTGGGGTGCCAGTAATCCTTTCATAACCGGCATTTTTCCAGCGTGGTGCGAGATTCCCCATCAAAGTTTGCCTACAAGGGTGGTTGGAGAAGAAAGTGCAGAGGGCGCCTGGGGGGAAAGTGAGGGAGGGCGGATGGAGCGGGGGGGGGGGGCTCGAAGGGGAGTGTGGGAGGGGCGGACAGGGCGGTGCGGAGCGGGAAGGCGATGGGGATGGAGATGGGGATGAGGATGGCAGCAGCCTCAGTCGGAGGGGAGTCCCGCGCTGAGGGGCGTCCGGGCCCCGCCAGCCTCTCCTGCCCTTCCCGAGAGCGGAGGGGCAACTCGGGGGCGGAGTGGGCTGGAGGCAGCCAGGAAGCAAAGGGAGAGGACTAGAAAAGAAGGGTGAGAAAGGAACACAGCCCAAATCCAGTTCCTAACCACCTTTAGTTGGTGTGGGGCATGAGTGTCACTTGAAATTGTAGCAGTCATAGCAGGACTCTGCGCATTCCATCCCCATCTCCATCTGACAAGTCTTCTCTTTGCTAGTAGATAAAAAGTTTATCTTTGGTTGTAACATACAAGTTCACACGCACATCACCATTTTGTGAGTACCGATATTACAAGATAAAGCTCAGGTGCTTACTCAACTGAAAGGAGAAACAGAGCACTGACATGTGTAACAGTGTGCCTGTGGATGCTTATTGGAGAGTGAGACTAGAATATGGAGAATGTTCCATTGGTCCTGTCGTCTCATGAGTAATTTATTCACTAAGGCTATTTTTTAAAGTTTGAGTGTGGGCTTTTTCATATTTGTTGTGAAAGTTTCTTAGACTGTATTTCATAAATTACCAATTACAAAATAGATATATTATTCTTTGCAGACTACAGAGAGCATGGAGACTTAAGTATTCACACAGAAATATGTTAACTCAAATGATAAAATGAAGTGGCAGGCATGCAAACTGCTCCTATGTTGGAGCAAGAGACTTGCTCAGACTGGTACTGGAAACCAGACTGGTTTCTGTTGACAGTGGAGGGAGGATTTTCTCACTGTTCAGGACAATCAACATAGAGGGAGTCACCAAGAGGGATAAAAAGTATAATCTGCCCAACGTTCTTTATAGTGG
This sequence comes from Nothura maculosa, assembly GCA_032353885.1. Taxonomy (NCBI): domain Eukaryota; kingdom Metazoa; phylum Chordata; class Aves; order Tinamiformes; family Tinamidae; genus Nothura; species Nothura maculosa. The sequence continues at coordinate 272,744 of JAUBOD010000163.1, forward strand.
GAGCTAGGGAGAAACAGAGAGATCCTAGCCCAGTGTTCAGATGAAGCATACGAAAAAGACTGTCTTATAAGCCCTATTATTAAGAAAGTCTCCAAAATCTCACAGAATTATCCATTTCTTAGCTACTTAGACAGGCTCATGACAGGCTTTCACCTTCAATGGTGAAAGAACTGAAAGAACTTAGAGTTGAACTTTAAAAATTGAACATTTTTAAAATTCCAAAATTCCTTAACACTCTTTTTCAAAATAGTTTTTGTGTCCTTCAGTTTAATATATAAGTAGAGTCTTGAACTCAGTTCCTTTTAGCAGCTTTCCACTTAGTCTCATTAGCAGATAAGTATTTTACCTTCTAGTCAGGGTTCATATGGATGTCATGAGTTAGAATGTGCTCCCATTAGTGAGAAAGAAAATCCCCTTCCAAAACTCATCCAAGAGAACACAGTCAGATTTTCACTTCTGTCAAACAGCTCATTAAGGTAAACTTGAATCTATGAAGTCTGCAGATGGACTTGCATCTGTTGTACCTGCATGCTATGGTCACATTTCGGCACGCATACTCTTCTATGAGCTGTCCTAAACTCTTAGAATAAAGTTTAGGGGAGAATAAAGTTTAGGGGAGGAAGAAGGAGAACTTTTTAATCCTACTACAGGCAGAAGAGAGTCACCTATGCAATGTTTGAAGACAGAAATGCATTTTCACTTTTGAGTCACTAAAAAATCATTACAAAAAGAAAAAATATTCCACTTTTCCAGGGAATTCAGATTACCATAACTGTGCCAACCCCTAAGTAGCTCACACCATACATCTCAATACACAGCACACAGTTGAGACACTAGGGGCTAACAGCACCACTGTCACACTTCAGATTGCCATTTGGCAAAAAGTGAGCCAAAAGCATCACGCTGGGATTTAAGGGCTCTAAAATAGAGGCTTCAATGAGGATAAATTCAACAACAGTATCTCAGCTGGCTTGTTGAGATGAGAATAGCCTGATCTTTACAAAGAGCTCCTGGAAATTTTGCAACAACCATGAAATGAAAAGACTTTAAAATCCTAGACCTTGATTCAGGTTTTTGTTTTCTTTTTTTTTGCTGCTGTTTTGTTTTCTGTTTTTTTAGAGGATGGGAGGAGGGGAAATTAGGAATAGAGCAGAGTAGGAGGAGGAAATAATGCATGTGCATATACTATACACGCATACACACATGCACACACTGCTAGAGAAAGTACCAAGCATGATTCATGATAGTAGGCAAAAGTTACAATTACTGTAATGTGTGTCTCACTGGCCAGGCAAGGGTGCTCACAACTGCAGTGAAAACTCTTAAAACACTGAAGACCTAATGGTGCACTAGTAGGAGGGAGAATAACTAATCCTTCAGAAGGAGCATGTGCTGAAAACCTCTTAACCATGAAAATTCCTGAGAACAGGAAGGAAATTTCCTATGTGCTTTAGAAATCCAAGTAATCATAACATATTGCTTTAAATTGATTATAGCAATAGCTACATACTAGAAAAAGAAGTAACAATTAAGTTTGTTTATGCTCATGTTCCACATACCATGGAACAACCACTCAGTTGAACTAGAATTGATCAAACATTTTACAAAGAAGTGATGCATAAAATAAAAGGCTTAAACTACAGAAGAGAAAGTATAGTATCCTGTTTTACACTTTGATTTTGCTTATTGTGTGAACTTCTACTCATAAGAATAATCTTTCTTAACACAGACTCATGCTTAACTTCAGAGAGTTAGCCACAAAACACTGAAGCACTACATCTGGAGCAGTTCAAAAGTGGACAAATTTAGAAAGTTGAAATGTCAGTGAGCTGAGAAAAAAAAAGTTCATGAAAGACAGAACAGCTGAGAGCAGTTATGAAGGAGGTGAATAAGTAGCTGGAACTAGTGAATAAGTAGTTGACACTATAAACTACTCAAAACCTGGAAAATTATTTAAGATATTAGAAAAATGTGAACTAGGAGTTCTGCTTATTCTTTTTTTCTCAGTATTTAAGAGGAGGTAAAAAATCTTAAACCAGAAGATTTTTATCTTATTTCAAGAAATCAGTTTTCTATTCTACTATGTTAAATGCAGATTTGAGCAGCTAAGATACTCTCAAAGTTACTCTCTCTAAACATTTTTTTTGCTGCCAAAGACAGATAAGAGGTGAAAAACAGATGATTTTTGTTTATAAATCCATACTCATTCTAGATAAATAGTCCACTCTGTGTATTGCTTTTTGTTTACCGTACAGCACTTACCTGAATTCATAATACAAGATATTTATAGAAACACACTACCAGAGCTGAGACACTAGGGGCTTCCAGCATTGCTGTTACACTTCAAATTTCCATTAGCATCTACATTGCAGAAGAACTTTAGTCAGGGACTTACTGTTTAAACCAGATGTACAATCTAAGAAAATAAGATTCAAATTAATAAAAATTAATTTTTTTGCTTCAAATTCCTCAACAATATATAAAATATAATCTCAGTCATCCTTTGCTTCCCACTTCTGTACAGTTACTTGGGCATTTAAAAAAAAATGTTACATTTTGAGACACTGTATAGTCTTTTTACATATCAATAGTTAACCAGAAATCAAGAAATAGACATAGTGTTTTACACAGAACATGTGAAAGGAGCAATATATTGTATTATTTTTGGTCATAATTGCACAATTTTTCCTTTAATTTTAACTAGAAACTTTTTATAACTTTCTTGTTTAATATTTTACAGTACCTGTGACTATACAATTCTTACGGTTAGCTAGAGAAGAGTTGTCTAACTGCTTCCCTAGCATAAGCATTGGACCTCAACCTACTGTTACAACTATGTAAATGAAAGCAATTAGTGAAAAAATCAAATTAATGATCAGAAAAGACTACCTGCAACTTACTTCTGTGCTTAAAATTGCTATCTGCTTATTTGGTTGTTAATATGGGTATCCAAGGAGAGGAGAGGAAAAAAAAGTATTATGAAAGTCATGAAAAAAAACCCAGGAAAGCACAAAGAATAACAACCTGCTATTCATCTCCCTAGAAAAAAAGGCTAATTTACGTCGAAGCCGTGTGCATTAGGAGTATTATCACAACAAATGACCATTGACTTTTAAGAAACTGACCTTTTGTATTTCATTATCCAAATCCAAAAGAACTTTACAATAATAAAGATGTAGAATTGAAGATCTGAGTCAAAGTTTAAACAGGGAGGTGCTGGCTTTGGCTTGGGAACTGCCTAAGATAACAGAGACTACAACAGTTTGCAAGAAAAAAGGGTTTCTCCAACTATATGTTATTGGTCACAGTGGAGAAAGGATTCTTGGTCTGACCCAGTAATAGCTGCTTATATCTTATATCTTATCTTATATCTTCTATGGGTTATGGAGGCCCTATAGAGGCCACCTACAATAACATGTCTGCCTATTTGTTTGCCTTCACTGTAAGACGCTGAGGTCTGTAAGACACAGTTTTATTGTAAAATTACAATAGAAAAATGAGATGTTCTTTTTCAGAACATTTCAGAGAATGGAACAAAAGAGCAGAAATAGGTGAAAAGTCAGAGAAGAAATTGAAGCTCAATGTCTAAGCAAAATAATATAGGAAAAATATGTGATTGGATTGAGGACAGCATGCCAGGGAAGGGCAGGAAAGCTGAAGTATGAGGAGAAGCAGGCAGAAAAATCTACACAGTGAAACTGAAGACTGAAGCCTCCCCTTTTCCAATCCTGACAAACACTAGTGTTTGGCTAGCTACAGATTCCTACTCCAAACAATATTTTCCATGCATGCAGAGGTGTGAAGCTATCCTTCTCACACATACATAGTAATTCACTAAAAATTATACCACCACTCTTCAATATGGATATCCCTGAGCAATGTGAAAAAAGCATTAAGATTTCCAGTTCTGTGGAATTTCAGGATATCCTGATCCCAAATAGTACAAATTCCTGCACCCATTTGTTTTCATCGATACCTAGTGTTTTTGAAGTACAGTTTTTGTGGCCTATCTTGTTAAGATTAAAATTAAAAAATGAGGAATATAAGTAATAGGAATATTGCAATGCACACCACATAAAGCATCAGTCACTGTGTGTTAGAGCAATATAAACCACAATGAAATGCATAACCTAAAAAGTTCTCTACTATTAAAGGTTTGCAAGCTATTCTCATTTTTTCCATATCTACTTTTACCCTTTCTCTCCTAAACACAGATATGTACTCACATTCTCACACATTCCCACAACTAATAGGTACAATTATATAAAAAAGAACCGCAGAAAAAACGTTTATGAATATGCATGTATATATATATATACACACACACAGGAGCGTGCACATATACATCCATATTATGTATCTTGCAACTAGAATGGTGCAAACAACAGATATTGTTTAATTGATCATGTTGAAGAGCTTGAAGATAGTGAAAAAAGAATGTCCCATGACAAGTTTTCAAATATTTAATTTTACTTAGTGTAAGACTATTAAATTTATCATCACACTAAATCTAAGCCCTTTGCTGCTTATGCAAGATATATTTTGGGTGAGGAGAAGAATGAGGAGAGGATGAGAAAAGAATTAATCTAAAAATTACTGAAAAAGATTGGATGCAATTCAAGAATCCTTGTATGGGTAAAATTAGTATTGTGATATATATGTCTTTTCAGAAAGATTGGAAAAAAATATACATGAGCTGTGGAAATTTTTTTTTTTTCTTTAAGTAAGCACAGTTCAGGTCTTTTTTTTTTTTTTTTTGGTATCATATTTTTCTCCCTACTGGTCAGTTACTACATGACAGTAAACAAACAAAAAAACCTATTTGTACCTTAGTCTATCCATTGTCTTCCGAAGCACTTCTAAAGTAATTAAGAAACAAGAGCCAGCAAGAGAACAAAAGATCAGCCTTAAAAAGGATTGATCTGCTTTTTAATCTTCCCTTACTCATCTACTACTTTTCCTTCTTAATAACAGATTCATTAGTTTTCCCTCTTCATGAAGCCATTGCATAAGAACTAGTAAAAATATATCAGTTGTAGTACTAAATATTTCTACCTAGTTAACAATTTTATTTTTCATACAACTTATTGTAGTAACTGAAAAGGTTTGGTTCTTTTTTATTTTATTTCTTTTTAAAGTCATCTTCACTGAAACATACAAGGAAGACATATGTAAGAAAGGCACTACAATGCAGTCGTCAGAGAAGTGACATTACAAAAAAATCTCATCTTTATTTCCTTAAAGAATAAATTATGCAGGCTAAGAATAAAGCATCATAGGCAGAGTAATTCTAAGCTGGAAGACAAGAAAGTGAGTTAGAAGGAAACATCTAATAGAAGGAAGTTATGTTTAGCACTGAAATAGACTTTAGACTATCTGTGATGCAACATATGTGAAATAAGGCAAAAGGGTCTAAGTAGGAGGAGATGATATCTAAGGAGAGAAGAGTGGGCAGCACACCAGTAAACAGAGAGTGAACAGCAGGAGGTTCAAGGAAAGTTTACTTGTGTAGAGTCCCAACATAACACAGTCAGATGTACTTTTTCTTTCTGTGCAGAAATAACTGTATGAATATGGAGTTCAGAATTAAAGTGAACATTTACAATGTAATCAAAAATCTCTTGGTTTTAAGTGCTCTTCCACCAGGTAAGATCTGGAACTTGGGAATAAAAGGATATTGTTGGGCTCTGACGTAGCAATGAATCCTGAATTCCAGTGTCCTCCAAATGAGCATGTGCTACTTAATGTAAAACACTTGGAGCACTGATATAGAAAATTATTTTTATTTTTAATATTTTTATAATTTTTTAAGTATTATTTTTAATATTCCTATATTTTTAATATTTCTAAAACTAGTGATTTTAAGTGCATCGATCCTCTGTTCGTTTATGATCTGTAGCTAGAAAATCCTTCCTATACTTCTATAGTGCCATCTATAAGCAAATTATTAAATTAGTATAGTATAATGGTGAGATGTAAGGATAAGCCTATGGGATCATATTACAGGATTAGGGCAATTATATGTGCAGTGGGTTTTTAAGGAAGCCTTGCAGTAGGTGCATTCGTCCTGCATCTCAGAATCCTATAGTGTAATTTACTTTCCAGGTAAGTTAGGTTAATCACCTGATCCTTTTATTATGTACTAGTTTGTATATTCTTAGTATGATATTCAAGAACCTTCTATCTATTATAGCATTTGCTGTTACACTGCAGTTCAAGAATAGGTACAGAATGTGTGTCATCATTTTTGGAGGAGCTAAAATTGAAGTATTAAACATAGACAATATAGTCATTGTTCTAATAAGAGTGACAGCTTATTCCAGAATCATAGTAAGTGACAGATATCTCACATTTTAAATAAATTAAGAATTCAAGATTTAAATAAAATTTTCACACCTTTCTGGGAAATTTTGCTAGGGAAGAGGGCCTACTAGTTATCTGTAGAGAAAAGTAATCAAAAGGCTTACAAAAAATCAGAATTTTGTTTAAATGATCTGACAAATATATTCTGTCACAAAGAAGTACTTGTATACACACAGCCCAAAATGGAACCGATCTGATAATGTACTAGAACTCAAGAAGAATACTCACAATCAAGGACTAGGTACTCTGTTTCTTTACTGTATTTGTCCAAAAGGAAGAATTTGCTTGTATATGTATATAGAGATATCAATAGTCTTAGCTTACCATTTAAAAAATTTAGTATTATTAAGATACAATTTTCGAAATTAATACTTAGGTTCCTGTAATTCAACTAGCTTCTCAATTGAAGGTGTGGTCAAAAGATTTTCGCATAAAGTTTTAGTTTCCTGTATTCTTCTACCAATTAGAAAAAGCCCTCTTTATTTTCTTATACACTCAAAGTATGTATTTTGCAGATTAAATTTTATTATAAATTGCATAGGAAACAAAGGCTTGCAGAATATATAAAGGACTTATGTAACGTATTTGACAAACTAACATCTAGGAGGCTAGTTTCAGTTAAAAGAAAAATGAATTGTTATAATTAATCTGAGCGATTTGTTCAGAAAACTGTCTGCTGATAAACTCCAAGGACTGTACTGATATCACATCTAGTAAACAAGAAAAGCAAGCATTAGAAAATCAAAAGGCTGAAGCAGGCTATTAAACATCCAAAAGTAGAAGATAAATAGGCTATTCTATCATCTTTTAAGTATCCTTGCGGCTGCTAAACTCATTTCTTCTGAGAAGATCCTGTGGGTAACCATCATTCATAAACCACCATTCATACACTGCCAAGAGCCACAGCTCTGTAGGTATAAGATCTTGTACTCAGACTTCTTATCTTCACAAGTTCCTTTGCATCCCTCCTGCCTGAGCTTTCCATGCAAACCCAAGGCCAAATTAATTGGGCATCTTTAGCAGCTTATAATGAAAGAGCTCCTCTCTGGTATGGCCTGCAAAACATCGGACAAACTCAGTATTTATCCAGTAAAGATTCTAAGATAGGTACAGAGAAACAGCAGCAGTTTCTAGCACCAACATTATGACAGAGCACCTGCTTGCAAAATGAAGTCGTCGTATTTCCTCCTCCCATCATACTAGCTACACTATTCCTTCATTTCTTTCTGATTCAATATTTTCTCAAAGTCTTGATTGTCATTCACTTCCTAATTGACTACAGAACTGGTTCTTTCCTCCCTTTGGCAAGACAATTTGAGAAAATTAACAATTTGAACTGATCTTGTATATTGTAACAAGACTTATTTTTAAGGTTTGTTCCATCATACTGTTCTTCACAAGCATTTAGCTTTAAAGCACTTAACGCATTTTCAAAGTTAGGGTTACACAAGTATTTGCATACATTTCCAGAATGTAGTATAACATAACTGCTAAACATTCAGAGGTCTTCATCTTGAAATCCAAATCTCACTCATCTTTACATAGTGCTAAGTTCGTATTAATACCTCTACTTTCTGGGTCTCTGTATCCTATCTAAAATAATACAGAGCATAAGAATTCACTTGGACTTTAGCATCCTCTAAAGCAAAGCACAAAACACCATGGCATTATGAATTAAGAATTATCTTATTCTTTCTTACAATAAGGAGGAAATATACTTTTTTCCATATTTTCTCTTGCTAACTTTTGGACTACATGTACATTTATATCTGCCCTATTATTCACAAAATGTTTTGTTAGATGGGTTCCTTCTCCCCATATTTCTTTATTATAGTCAATAAATAGTAATAAATAGGAGAAGGTGCAAGGAGAAGATTCAATTTTCAATTAAGCTCAGGTAAAGCATTAAATCCAATGTATTACTGGATAGTCAAATTTACAGAATTTTCAGGTGCTTAACAATGAAGGTAGAAAGTTCAGTAGAATTTTTTAAATGTCATTTTTTTCAAAAAAAGTTCAGTTTTTGCTTTCTGGGATGTCATTGCACATATTTTTATGCGAATTACATGGGACACTTAAGAATATGCTCTCCTACCCTACACTTACTCATGAGTGGAAGAGGTTGCAACCTTCATAACTCCCACTCTCTTTCTCCAGAATAGCCCCTAATTACTCCATATAATCATTCTCTAATCTTTACTTATCTAGCTTATTTGGAGCAAGATGAGTGTGGAGGGGCACAGGAGCACCTCCTGGGCTCAAATAGCACCTCTCAAGGCTATCTGAATACTCTGTGAAGTTCATCAGGGTTAAGTTGCCAGGGGCAGCATCTCTCCATTTGCCCATCAGGGTCAGCTGAATGAGAATGTAAATAGACCATAAATACTTTGGAAGTCTGGTGTCAGATTCATGGGATCTTGGATTTTATTCTTATTATGGAACACAAGGAATTATTATACAATAAGACTTGTTTTGCTGCAATATCAGTATTAAAGATACATTGCAATATAGGTCTTACTTAAAGAAGTACATGAAGCATTTTCAATGAGAGTAAGTGTTAAAAATTTTAGAAAAAAGTAAGCAACAGAATAAATTTCTGTGAAATACTAATGCAGCCAGCCACTTGCCCAAGTGAAAACACAAATCAACAAACCATCAATTGCTATTAATTGGATTTTTCTGCATTTAAGATCACAAAAATTTAGTAAAGGTTGAACGTTCACTTCACAGTTAGTCATGTCTCCATCTTTATTACTTTAACTGGACAATATGATATTGAAAGTCTTTTAATTAGTAGAAGTTTATTTAACTGAATATTTTCACCAATTATGGTATGAACTATGGTAAAACCTTTTGCAGATGTTAGTATTCTGGATCAAACACTTCAGAACATTTATATATATATATGTGCATATATATTTGATTACTACAAATATAGTAGAACAATTCATCAAGGTAAGTCACTCTATTAAAAAAAAAACGGAGCCAGTGCTTTAGTCTTATATGCACAAGCTAAGACTCTCTAGAGCTGATCCAGCAAAACACTTAAACATACACTAATATAGAACTGCTAATATGCTTAACATTAAGCCTCGACTCAGTGAAATGCTTTTAGCATTTGCTCAAATGTATTTTGTAAGAGAAGCAAAGTGAAGGGTCAGACTCTCAACATATATTTTTCCAGGACTGTGGTCAGTATTTGCCTCTGGCCATAGAATGACCTTGTTAGGTAGATGTTTGAAGGCTCTCAAGTAGACAAAAAGGCTGTCTGTCTACTGTTGTAATTTCATTAACTGCACTAAAGTTGCAAACAAAACTTCTAGGCCATGTTTTTAAATACTGCGCAATAAACAGATTTTGAGGGTTTGCTGTTGCAAACTGTCTGTATGCAACTGTTTTCACTGCTGTGTGCCTGCTGTGGGCTCAGATCAGATAAACAAAGTCATAAGATTTGGATTTAGAAAACTTTTCATATTCAGAAGCCAAAAAAAAAAAGAAAAAAGAAAACAGAAATCAAGACAGAGCTGCAGAGGCATATGATAAGAATTCTCATTCACAAATGTTTAATTTCTACTTAGAAGCATTAATTTTAAAATGAAAGCACTATAATCCCTAGATTTATCTGTAATTTGTCCACCTGAGAAAAATAGTTCTTCAATGTAGTGGGAATTCCTTTAAAAAGGATATATTTTTAATATCAGTTTTCTTTATGAGCTATTATTCTTACAATTGCTTTTATTTCTTTAGAACCTTTAGGAAATTGTTCAGTTCCTGTTGCTATGTAATAGTTGAATTCGATAAAAGATAAATGTGATACTTCTAATTTATACCTCAAAATAAAATTGACATAAACATTTTTCTCCTTTATTTTCTTCATATTTTGTTTCATGACAATCCATTCCTTATTTCCCTCATTCTTATTCTCCCCTTTTAAGCAGCTTGGGTATACTGAAAATTTCATTTCTATATTTTCTCTTATTTCCTAGTTATATTAAGTGTGATGAGTAAGAACTAAACATGAACAGGATGGTATTATTTCATTTAAGGAATACTGTTCTGATTCACCAAACACTGTTCATAACATTAGCAAGGCTTCTATTGCAGTGTAGCACAGTATATAATTTGGCGTTACTGTTTATTATTAAATGTGCAAGTGATAAACTGTCAAGAAGGTATCTGAAATGAAGGAGAATGGAGAGACAATTGTACCCAAGATGACTGAGTCCAAGACCTATTATCTTAAGGTACAGCTTTCCTTTCAGAAATAATAATACTACAATAAAATAACAGTGACATACTTTTTTCCCCCCCCCTCTATCTCTCTTTTTTTTTTAAGCTGTCATTCCATACTCCAAATTCAGGTAGTTACATAAGCACATGCATCACATGGAGTATGTCAGTTATTACAATGAAGTTAAGCACATTATTTATACCAAACAATTATTTAAATACCCTTTGTGTCTCCATATGTTTTCATGTAACATAACAAGGTTTGAATATTCAATCGCCTATTTAGACAGAGCTGATCTCATATACAAATTCTGACCATTCAACTTTTTTTTTTTTTTTTTTAAAAAAAAAGGACTATATTTTAAGATGTTGAATGTCTGGAATGTCTGTGTGATCTTGAAAATTATAAAAGCTGCCTATTTGCATCGTAAGGACCAGATAAACAAAGGCATGCAAGCACTGAGTATTCTTTCCTTTTCAGCATGATACAATTATCATATTAGAAAGAGAATGAGCAGCTGTTAGGTAAATCTGTCCTGGCACAAATCTAGGCAAATCCAGACAGAGAGATTTAAAAAACAAAACCAAACAAAACAAAAAAAACCCAACCACCGCCTGATTAATATCATTGAGTTTCAAGCTTCACCAGCCCCCATTCAAATCTGAATGAACACTAATATTTCTGGGAAAAACAGAAGTCCTTGAGCAATCTACTCCAGTATTTTACCAGAGTGTGTACTTCTGTTTCCATAATTATTAGGAATTTTCTTGACTTTTTTTGATGCTGTTAAACAAGCCTTAATGTGTTTCTTTGTTCAGTAAGTAAAGATCATTTAATGCAAAGTCAAAAGGAAACTGGTCAAGTTTAAGATCTTAAACTACCAAGTCTTGTGACATTCACATTTCCTTTTTGGGTTATCACTGAGGTGCATTAGTAGCATTCTCCTTTCAAAAATTTGTAGCTTTACTAATTAAGCACATACTTAAGTTTTCCAATAATTGCTTCTACCTAAGCAGACACACTTTCTGGTATAGAAAGAAATGATCTAAGGTTAAGGATGGTGTACCAATACTAACATACTAATATTGAATTTCTTTCCTTTTTGATTTGATTAAAAACTTTAATAGCTTTTCAATATAATTTTCAGGATTAATTATTTTTTCTTCCCAATTAGCACTATACATAGGACATAATGAATACCCAAGAGATCTAGAATCAACATAGATTCTAATAAAAAGTTCTCAATAATTTGATTTTGCTTAACTCTCTTCGTTTATAAAAGTCTGCTTTTAATCTTGTGAGACAAATTTCAATCTCAAATTCCAACGAATATTTTCAGCATATAGATTTTTCAGAGTTTTTAAAGCAACACATCAAGTTTTACACTCACATTCCTATTTGCTTTGAACAATAACAAAATCATTCTTTGATAACACTGCACAAAAACACAAATAGAAAATAAATTATAAGAATTTTCTAGACCAAAAAATAGTACATGCTAGTAAGACTCCAGTTTAATAGCAACATTGAAGTAGGGTGCCACCTACTGCTTAATACTCTGAATTAAAAACAAGAGAAACAAAGGAAATATAATCATGAACTCTCTCAACTATGTTAGGAATGCTCTATAATACTGTTGTACTAGTCCAGTTCCCAGTGTAAGGTTCCACATCTGTCTTATAGGACAAAAAAAAACCAAAAAAAAAACCCCAGGATGATACAACTATTAATTATGAAGAATATCACTCAGAAGTAGAATGAATTTGCAAATCTGCATGTGAGCACAAAACAGAGACAAGGAAGACTAGGATGAGATCAGCTGATGCAGAAATTAAGTTATCAGGGGCAGTGCACAATGTAATTTCTGATTTAACTCCTCCTTCGGTTACCAACTAAAGGAAAAAGGTTGTTTTTAAAGGAAAACTATTCCTGATTTATAGAATAAAAGCTTAAACTAATTATTTTTCCTAGAGTGTTTTGGAACTTCCCTTTTGCCAAACCAGTGGAGAGGGGAGGAAACTGTCTTTTGCCACCGATTGCACTGAGCTCAATTTTAAATTGGGTTCATGCTTTATCTGTACTAACTGATAAACTTAAAAAAATCATCTTAAAAATCAAAAAGTCACTATTTATATATACACACACACATACACATATATACATATATGCACAATCACACTTAAAGAATCTATCTGGAAATTCTGTTGCTTCATGAGCTGACTCAAGAGTTTGAAGACACAAGAGTTTGAAATCTACAGCCTGCGATACATAACCATTTTGGTTTGGGGCTATTAAAAAGGACCTTAAGAAAAGGATAGCCTCTTTTGAGAGAAGCTGGTTATTAAATAGGTGCTGTTAGGATGCCAAATACATCCTAGGTGCCCTGACAGCTTGATCCTGAGGATCCACCTGCAGGTGAGGGAGAACTTCTTTACTTTGAGGGTGACAGAGCAGTGGAACAGGCTGCCCAGGGAGGTTGTGGAGTCTCCTTCTCTGGAG
>JAUBOD010000163.1:286968-304558 GCA_032353885.1 Nothura maculosa
ACCTGCTCTAGGTGTGCCTGCTGGAGCGGGAAGGTTGGACTAGATGATCTCTAGAGGTCCCTTCCAACCTTGAAGATACTATGATGATGATGATGAGGATCCAAGCCATACCTCTCATTTCACATAGTATATGATCAATTCTTTATTGAGCATAACACAATGACATTTACAATTATCAAGCATAGACACAAATCCCAAATGTATGCAACTGCCTTCTGTTCAAGCTGCACTCTAATTTATGAAGATATTCCAGTCTGCAGATTCCCCAGTCTTTCTTTAATTTTAAAGTTACTAGTCCTCTCATGAACTAACATAGTCTCATCATGAGCTCAGTATCTAATTACCTACCCCACTGAATCTTCAACCCCGACTCATCCAGAGACTAGGATTTTTTGCTTTAGTTACATAATTATTGCAATAATTAATTTGTATTTAGAGACCTTTGTAACTTTGCTTCAGCCTGCAGTGGTTTTCTTCAAAGCTAAAAGGGAGAACTCTCTCTTAATTGTGCTGCTTAATGATGGCCAGGGCTGTCCATTTATCTCCTCCGAATTTCGGTAAAGTGGGATGTCTGATTAGAGTATTAGAAACAAAACTATCATGAACACATGCACCCAGGGGCCAACACTGATAGAGCAAAACAACATGCAAAATTATTTAGTGTCAAAACCTTTCTACTCAGTAGTGTGACAACAAGGTGGCAGAAAACAGCAAAAAGAATCTGAGAAAATTATGAAAGTATAAGGATTTGAAAAATGGAAGTTTGTCTTCCATTTTGAAGATGAGGAAGATTAAGTTGTTGTAATATTTATAAGTAGAGAGAAAAAGAAAAAGCAATTGTCCACAGATTTTTCATTATAAAATTGCTGTGGGGTATTCTCTTTCTGTGGGAATTTATCACGCTTTTAGGGCTTAATAAAGTAGAGAGCTTAGCTTAAGTAGATGATGTAGCATAGCATAGGGCATGGAGAATAGGGAATGGTGTTCGGAAGATCTCGTGATGTCATGGGAAGTTAGGAGCATAATTAATTAGCTTACTGATAACTCCATGCCATACAAGGCAAAAGGTAGAAACTAGTCCCCTGATTGGGCAGTAGGTGAGTTTCCACACCTTACTGGAGTATACATGCAGATTGAACAACGCAATAAACGCCATTTGCTGCATCCTCATATTGGTTTTTGTGCTCTATGGCCCTGGGGTGGGTAGAACCCCAGGTTAGTCCAGCTAGTGAACAAGGCTTGCCAAACCCGTCGGCAACATCTTTCACACCTTATGAATAGGACTGAAGAAAGCATTGAAACTAAGAGCTTTACATAGCACGTTAAGGAAAACATTGTCCATCACCTGGGCACTGATGTGCCTACATCACCACCTAGTGCTCCTTATACTGCACTGCACGCAGAAGACAGTGAGGAGCATCTTTATCCCTGTTTCCTTAGTGTGGATAAGTCAGGCTTTCTAAGATAGCAGAGGAAAAGTGCACTTTTGTTGGAGTATATCCCTCAGCGCGAAATAGAGGATAAACACTTCAGTTCCTGCAGCCCTTTTTAAGGGTATTTATTCGTCAATATGGAGTTACTTTTTAGAGCTAGACATTCATACACCGCAATTGCTTTATTCCAGTAGAAAAAGTCTCAAATTCAATTTTGTTCGGCCTTTGAAATATCATTTCCAGTAACTTATATGAAGCAAACATAGGCATTAGATTGTTCCATTCCTTCTCTTTAGTGTGTACAAAGGGGCACTGCACAGAAGGAAAAGGTTGGGTTTTAATATTCAGGCAATGGCAAAAAGATGAGAGCTAGTAATAGTGTTGTATATTTACAGAACAGTAAAATATTTGCTATATGGTTTGGCCATAAACAGGTCATTAGCTAGCAAAGGCTAAGGAAGAATAATACTAAAGGTGTGTTAGTTTGCAAGAGCCAGATAATAACCTACTGGTACAATACAATTGGAAGCCAAGCAGTTGTATTTGTGTGGTGCATTATTGATATGTACTGAATAAAGATTTCTTCTGACCTCTTCAGGGTGGCTCGAGTCTCAGAACAATGAAGGCAAGAAACAGAGGAGAGACTGAAATAATTAGATAAACAAAAAGCTTTGCTTTTTAGAGGTAGCTAAGGGACTGTTGTAGGGGGAAAAAATACCTTAGATTTTGAATGTTGACATAGAGCAGATAAATATGTATATGCTTTGTGCAAAAGTGTCCAAAATCATACTTCTGCCATCTCAAGTGCAAGTCAGCTACTTGCTACCTATGGCAGCTATGGGCAGATTGCTTGTAGATTTTGGTAACACTTGGAAGAAACAAAAATGATACTCCACCATGTCCTCTAAATAAAGAGACACATGGCAGAAGCACCATACGTTGTGCATCTGCACACTACTTATTTAAATTTGGAAAACTAAACAGTTTTGCTCTCTTTGCTCTACTTTAAGCTCAAGGCAATGAGAAAGCAATGTTTTTCTGGAGCTGTGCTATCACACACTGCACTAAAAATTTTATACTGCCTTAAAAATAAAAATAAGTAATAACAATAAAATTTCCTCTCCCAATTTATTTACATGCCTGACAGTCTTATATGTCAACATCTCCTTCTGAAGATTCCTTCTGACATCTCCTTCTGATGATTCGGATTTAGTATGGCCAAAGTTGAAAAATACAATCTACAAAACCATTATTTTGAAAAGCCATCCTTTTTGGAAATCATGAAAAAGGATAGTTCTCAGAAGTCTTAGAATTAGCTTGTGTATGTAGCAGTTTAAAATAACAGATTTAGCAGTTAAAATCCAAAAATGCCAGGACTATGTAAAAATAATGTAATAACATGAACAGCAACAAGACCCCAGTTTTGCTGTCTATGCTCTCCTGCTTTTTTATTCCTCTGATTAACTTCTTATATATTCCAAATAAGACTACACTTTTTTTTGGAGTGTAAGTCTCAGTTATTTATGTATTTAAATGCACAGGATAGAATCTTTTTGTATATATATAAAGTGATCAATTAATAATAAAGAAAACAAAAGTTAGCAGCTTCCTGACTTGTAGTGAATTAAGATTTGTGGTCCATATTTTCAGTTTCAGATTAATGAATGCTGTGATTTCAAGGGTACCTACTATTTCAAATACTTCATGTAAAAGCTATTTACTTATTATTTACTGATGAAAAGCAAATAATATTACTTAAATATAAAGTCTATATAATAAAGATAAGGCATGTACACTTAAGTCATATTGAGTAAGAAAGTGTACTGTAAAATGGTGCTTACATTTTAGGGACCCACATTTACTTCGGAAAATTTTGTCCAGCTGCCTGAAGTGGTTACTATATCTACATTAGGAATGATTTTAAGCATAGGTTTGATCTTATGCTTAAACTTATACAAAATGAGTTATCTGCAGCTAAACCCAGAATGATGAGGAAGAAATCCTGTTTCTTTGATACCTTTTAGCACAAGTTCTAGTCTAATTTTGTCTTCAGCATACATCAGTGGCATAGGAATGACCTATGCCCACGTCCTGCATCCACATCTCCCAATCCAACTCGAAGAATGCCTAGTGGTAACAATGCATGACTGAGATGAGAAAAACAAGTTGGTTTTGAGTTCTTGCTAAAAGTGTATGTCATCAAGCCCTTCCAAGAGAGCATATACAATACTTAACGAATTGAGATCTGGACTCTCATGGATGAGAGTGTGGGACCATGTTGCTTCTCCTGCAGTCTTGCGCTTATGACTTATCAAAGAGGACTACTGATTTGCCAAAATAGAGTCACACTGTGGCTCAACACCTGTCTGAAAAATATTTTGATCATTTCTCCACTATAAGGGTTTCAAGAAAACACTTGTGACCAAGGCATGAGGCAATGAACTGCAATGTTATATCTAGGCCAAGAAATAATTACTCAGTTTAGAAAGTCCTAGTTTGTACTGATACCTGCGATGGTTAGGCACAATAGACTTTAGTATTGCAAAGTGGAATAGAGGTAGAAAATGTTTGCACTGGAACTGTTCAGAGCTGTAGAAAAAGGTTTTGCAGGATTAGAGGAACATTATAAAAACAAGAAAGTCTCTCTTGCTGTCCATTCCAGTTTGAGATTTAGTAACAACAACAACAAAAAAAAAAGTCAAAGGCTAATAAATAAGCACAAGACAGTGTTAGCACACTTAAAGATTTTGGAAGAAAGTCTGTATACAGTCCTCATTCTCTTACGAAGACAAAAAAATTAGTGGCATAAT
Source organism: Nothura maculosa (assembly GCA_032353885.1). NCBI lineage: Eukaryota > Metazoa > Chordata > Aves > Tinamiformes > Tinamidae > Nothura > Nothura maculosa. The sequence continues at coordinate 291,212 of JAUBOD010000163.1, forward strand.
CTGTTTATGACTAGAAGGTCCTCAGAAACTAATGCAGTACAAAATTAAATATTTCCCACAATTCACAATTAAGACACAAAAAGAAAGTTTCACTAGAATTTTAGAAGTAGTGGATGTTTTTAGATTTCATCAGCCGTGAAAACAAACAAAACACTTTCTTTCTTTCCCTAGTCAAACTCAGACTTTAATTCACCCGAGAAATAAAAATAATAATAAAAAATTACCATATTACTCAAAAAGCCTTCCTTTGAAAAAACTCCTGTTAAGCTATAGAGCAAAATTGAATCTCTTGAACTACTTCAGTAAAACACCTATCTCTCTAGCTGCTAAATCATCTATACCTGCACACTAGAGTTTTCTTTTTTTTCCCCCCAGTTTCTGTTAGAGCACAAAAGCTATCATTTTGCCTAGTTGTAACAAGGGAATAGACCATTTATCACAACAACCTATCAAACCATAAAAGTTATTCTAACCTGTATTCCTTCTCTTGATGTTAAAATCTACCTCCTGAATATTCCTTCTTCTCACACTCAACCAGACCCTCAGCTGGTGTAAATCATTACTGCTGGCCCAAAGCAAGTGGAGCCTTGCTGATCTACTCAGGTGCTCATCAGGTGAGGATCATTAAAATCAGCATTACCCTCAATGCTCCCCAATCATTGCAATAGCCCTGTGACCAAAGCCAACATATGCAAATGTAGATTATGTCCTTAATTCAAAGGGGCAGCAACTAAAGGCCAAATAGGGAGAAAGAATGCCTAAAAATTAGGGTTTACCATGTCACGCCTTCTGAAAATTGAGCTTCACTTTTTACTTAAGATATTTCTTGGGACTGGTGTAACAATTGTATATAAGATGAAATATAAAATATTTTAAACATTAAAAACATTAATAGAACTTCTTAACCTTTCATCTAGGAGTACACTGAAATCTTATACTTTTTAATATTTAATACTTTTTAATATCTCAATATAAGAATTGTCTAAAAATCTTAGGAAATATGTATTTTCTTCTAAAGCAGAGACTTACTACCGTATGACAGAGACAGTAAATTTAAATGTCTGTCTGTATCTTTTCCTTTCATTAAGTGGTAATTCAGCTCTTCATCTTTTCCGATTTTCTTTACTCACTTTCAGGCAATTACTGTTGGGGGCTCTGATGTTAATGAGTTATACACAGCATATTTAGAAATGAAATACGCTTTTAGGGTATGAAGTTAAGTTAATGGAAGCATCAACTTGAATAGATGCAAAAGCCAGACATCTTTGATATCAGTGCTTGATTGATTTTATAAGTCAGGTGTTCATATGAATAAGTTACTCTTACTTACCTCAAGGAGCATTTTGACAAGAAATTTGCACTGATGAGCTATGAAGGCAGCCTTTTTATAAGGCTCTGCTTTGTGTTGCTCATGATTTTTTTGATATTGCTTGGTTTGACTTAAATAATCTAAATCTATAATATCATGATGGATCTATATATTACCATAAAAGCATCTGTAAAACTACTTATAACATCTTTATAAACTAAGAAAAATATGAAACTATTGATTTGAAAACATGACCTTATTTTCAAATATAAATTATATTTTACATTTAGAGATCTCCTTATTCTGTACTCATTACTATTAAACTGAAACATAATTAATAAATACTGACCCAGGATTTCCCAGCTAGAACAACAGGTTTACATTTAAAGCTGTTTAAATTCCAAACTCTCTTATGTACATTTTTTTAATTATCTAAGACATTAATTTCTGATGATCAAATACAAAATAGATTATTTTAAGTAGCATGATGTTCAAAAGCATAGAAAGCGTGAATAATCTGTTTTACCAATGAAATAAGCTGTCAAAATTCTAATATTAAAATAGTAATATTAATCAGGTTTTGTAAATTTTTTTTTTTTTTTAAGGCTTCAATTTCCTCTTCTGATCAGGCTACCTCCATAGTATTAGGCTGCAAAAACAGTATATTAGTTAGAGAAACCTCTAAAACAGCTGAAAATTGCTACTCTATCCTCTCTGATTAGCTATCCATTTGATGTAGAGACATGAAAAGATATATTTTGGTTGTACAAACACAGAGGCTGAATATCAACAAGAAAATGAGCCCAAATTTTATCTCACTATAGAATTATTGTACCTACTGCAAACGAGAGGCATTCTAGTCTTCAGTGAAAATGTCTAATAAGCTCTTTATCTTTTCCCTTCTCCAAAAAATGCCCTTTTGTGGAAGTATTATTACCTAAATAAGTCACTTAAACATCTTTGTTCTGAAATTATAGCCAATCTTAGAAAATATGTGAGAGGAGAAACTAAATAAACTAAAATCATCTCTGTTAACCAGATGAGTAAAGAAACGCCAGAAAACTTACCTAGAAGTAGGCTATTGTCTGTACCAGGCAACATTAATTCAGTTTATGTCTGTTTACTTAAAGTGTTCATCCTGTTGGAGACTCATAGGTCTTTCCAGGTGATAAGTGCCATTGTTTCCCGAGGGCTTTTTTAGATAAGCATCCCCTGATAAAGTGCTATGGTCTGTGTTGTATCAGTGGCTCAGATTAATAGAAAAGGCCCTCTGCTCTACAAAGCTGTTGATTTAGCGTAGTGTGTGATCAAGACAATTTTCTATATGGCCAGTAGGTGTCACTGTACATATTCAACAACAAAAAATCTTTCTGTCTCTTTGGTTTCAGTTTAATGTTGCTTTTAAAAAAAATAAATGTTTAGAAAATTGCTCTTGGCCCAATGATAGCTATTGCATAGTGAAATAAAGATTTTTACATAACACTGAGTAGGCTAAAAGTCTTGAAGTCAGCCTGATTTCTGGTAGTGTGTTATGCAGCCAAGATTTGTTCATTGCCAGAGGCAAGGAAGGGAGGCTGACTCTGTAAATTCTGGCTTTTCCTTTAAGCTTATTTGTTTTATTTTAGGTTATGTGATATACTAAATCAGATTTTAGAGCACTTCAAAGTAGAGCAGAAATGCCACAGCTGTAACATAAAGACCTGAGCTGGTATATTCTTATTCTGATTATTCATGTTTGTTCAAAAGCTTTGTGGAATTGTGTCTGCCAGGCAGACTTCCTCCTAGACCTAGTATCACCAATCTACAGTGCTCTTATGTTATGCCAAATGCAGCTTTATCTGTTCTCTCACAACCAGCATTTACATTGATTCATGCACTCTAAGGAATTTAACAGAGATGTGGTCCTGTGCTTTTGCCTAACTCAGGTTAACTGTGTCACAATTTGCAGAACCAAAGCTGTGACTACGCATCTACAGCTGATATGAGTAGGTGATTTTGGGGTAAAGCAAAGTGAAAAAAATCTTTAATCAAATGCAATTCCATATTATTCAAGATTTTGCAGATATGCATCTGGGTTTTCAGCTATGTGTGCAGCTGTACCATAAAAAGCAGACAATTGGTTTAAGTGTCCGTGCCAGTTCAATCCATTCAAGTTCCAACTCACACATACACACACACACCAAAATAAAAAAAATTCAACTGCAAGACACAAGTTGAAAAAAAATTTGGTAGGAACAGGAATGATCAATTCAGTAAGGGAGACCTAACACTCGGTTACATCGTATTTCTCTATCTGTTTATAACAATAATAATCAAGCAATGAATCTCCCTCCAAAGTTTTAGGGAAACAGTCTTTGTACATACGTGCTACTATACCCAGCAACTCACTGTTATACATTTGTTATGGCCTAGGACAAAAAAAGTCATGGTTGGTGCAACCACTATCAGTCTGATAAGGGCAGCCCTTATCTATCTAATAACAGCCCCATTACATCTGTGTCCTTGTTCCAGTGTGACTTCAGATGATTAATAATTTGGAAGACATATTTCCTTGGAAGAAGGAAATGCTGAGGAAATAAGAAGATAGTCAGAGCCCAGGCACGGAGAGGCCTGTATTCGTATACATCTACTGGTGCAGGAAAGCTTACGCAGTATCTGTTCTGCAACCCTAATGCAGGAGAACAACAGGTAGCTGAACATTAGAAAGAGAAACAGCTTCTCCATCTGTGCTGCCTAGTAGCAGCAGCACCTGATGTAGTCTCCAGAGCTGCAACATCACCACAATTTACCACTACAAACCAGGGTGAAACACTGGCACATCTGAGTCTCGCAGAGCTCTGACTTTGGCGAGACCAGATTTCAGCCCAGATTCTTATTGCCACAAGAGACATGAAAACATGCTCACAGATATGCAGGAGGGACATTTATACTACCACAAGCTGTAGTTTATAATTTTATTTTGAAGGCAGAGTCTTATGGAAACCTATTGGATGCTCATGCATTATTAATTTTCTTCAGCTATAAAAATATAAAATGGAATGTACAATAACATGTTGTTTATTGCTTATGCCTGTGTGATGCTCAGAAACTCGGATCTCCTGCCAGACACTTACAAGCAGAACTGTTCCACTTCATGCTGATGACACTGCTCCATCAAACAGCACTAATCAAATTGCCCAGGGCCTTCCAAACAAACTGTTAAACTCTATCATCAAAAAATAGTCAAATAGTACTGCCCATCTTAGTCTTACACTGACAGCATGAGTTGGAAAGTCTCCAAATATATTATAAAAATATAATAGGTTCTGCAGAGTGGCTTCTGAAATTCCAGCCATGTTACATCACTGTCCTTAAATGAACAGCAGCTGATAGCTATCACAATATTTAGAGGTTTATAAAGAAAAATGTTCCACTTTAAAGGTAGCCAATGTGTTAGCATTAGATTTTAACATGCTGAATGACAAAAATTCCTGCTTATGTAAAAAAGTTGTTAATATTGGTTTTCTGATTCCTCTAAAAATTTCACACTAATTTAAAAGCAACTTTATTCTAAAGAGCAAACCAAACATTCTATTCTTTTTTCAGTTTTCTATCAAAGAAATAAGAGGACTGGTGCTAATAGCACACCATTTTTATAATGCTTTTAAACCTCTCAGTCAATGTCACCTATGTACAGGTACTCCCCTACTCACCTGTTTCTTTCAGTAATTAGCAAAGGCAAACATTTGATTTATTAGTTCATCACCTCCCACTCAGTAATTGTCAGTCTTATCTATGTGTTTTTCTTTGCCTCAGTTTTAACCTGACATCAATACCACATGCATTTCAGGGGTTTACTTGACTAGGTCTGGTCCATCCTATGCCTGAACCCATGTGTGAAGTAAGAGCACCTGAGGTGCACATGCAGCAGAGCTTCTAGTCTATTTTTTTCCCTTTGAAAAGATGGAGCACTCCAGACTGTAAGCATTGAGTATGGTAAGTAGGGAGAGGATCAGATGATTCCCTGCAAAAGCACACTCTTGTTCTGAATTAAGTGCAAGTGTAGATGTACTCTTTGAAATACTTTCAAGCTTTATCCTCCTTAATTCTATAAGTACTCAAGAACAGCCAGTCTGATCCCTTAAACAACGAGAAAAATCTCTATCTTTCAAATATGCCAACTGAATGTTGTCTTCATGTACGTTGCCAGAGAGGGCTTCTCAAACTTGGCCCTGTCTAATATTCTGTTCTGAGGTTTGTTTAAGCATGGTCAATAAAAATTGATGGTCATTATTTTCTTTTGAATAGCTTTTTCCAATGTTTCACATAAACTATATGAATTTTAAAAAGCCAAAGACTTTCAAAAAAAAAAGCACTAGCGAAATCTCATACACTCCCAAAGCTCTTTACTATTTACACACGTTCTGTAGTAAATATTTATTATAAACAGATGCATATTTGTATCGGAATAGATTTGCAACAATTAGAAAACAGAAGGAAGGTTGAATCTGCAATTGATATCATTCCCAGTAAATAATTAAACATCCATTTTAATAGTATAAGTAACAATATGTAACAGGCATTATTTCAGAACACTCAAACAAAAATAATCCACAAAAAGCCCCCTGTATTCATAGTGACAATTCTCTTATGACAACATCACAGGAAAAGGTTGTAATTAATGCAAAAATAAAGCGGACAATCTATTAACATAATCTGAATAAAATCCTTCCACAGTTAAATGCAGACACTAAGTGCTAGTATAATACTTTATTAATTAACAAAGTATTTATCCACTGGGAAATGAGGATAAAAGATTGTACACTTTGTCAAGCTGCAGAAAAAATGTGTTAGCTCTTCATAAGAAATGCATAAAACTCAAACAAAGGAATGATTATCTCTTTAAACCAATTACATTTAATCTCAGAAGAAAGAAAGAATACATTGGTTCCTTCATGTTTCTGTGATACTATACCAAAATTACGCAAAAGATCACAGTCATTTACAGAAAAAAATGCTATTCTTTTGAATGGATAAAATGTTAATATAACAAATGAAAATTTAAGGCATAGGATTTTTTAAGAGGGTAAATAATTTTGTCTTGAATGAAATGAAGCTTTTTTCTGGATCACTGAAATACAAGCTGCTTTTGAAACAGCATAACATAGCCAACCTGACTAGACACCTTTAGGTAGCACACCTGCATTCTCAGAGCTGCTTATACTTACTGCATAGTCTCAAGATCTTATTCGTCCTGCCTTTACATTTTGTAAAGAGTATATTTTTAGATAATAATAATTAAAATATTTGTAAATAATTTAAGACTCATTTTATGTGAAAAAATCAAACCACAAAAGATTTGCAAATTAAAACACATAAAAATGAATAAAATACTTTAAAAGTCTTAAAATATTTTCCAATGAACAAAGGCACGTTAAAACAGCAAAGATAGAAGAAATGTTTTCAGTGGGACACTAAAGTCAATTAAAACCTGATGAGTGTGTGGACTAAGCTATTTCGAAACAACCATTGAATACATATTTTAACACAACTACTCTGTGATGTAGTTAGTTTTTCAAAAGTGAAATGTTTTGACTCACAAGATTATTCAAGTTTAGATTTTTGTATCTGGGTGTGATCCAAAGCTCACCACACGTGAGATATTTTCTAGTACTTTCAGTGGGCCCTGTATCAATTTCCATCTTTTAGTAAGGATACTGTAGCTTGAAAAATAAAAGAATTCTCTGAAAACCTGGAAGTCACTTCCTTCATAGCATTACTCAAGGCTCAGGAATAAGATTAGGAATAGATCAAAATCTACACACAGCTTCATTTCAACCCTATTAAAATCTTGGTACAAATTTATTTCATAATACAATACCTTCATTGCCAAAATTTCAGAATTTGTATATAACATTCATTTAGCAAGAAAGAGATAAATATATGGCAATTGCCATCATATTTGGGACTGTGCAGGGGAAGGGGAGGAAGTTACTGTTATGAAGAAAGATAGGTGTTTATCTATCTTGTCTTTGGTCCAATACCAGAGAAAATTATATGGTAAGTAAAATACTACTTTTCAGTAAATCTGCAATCCAAGAATGTGTCATAGTGCTCATTTAACCAATGACTCTTGGTTACCAGTATCTATTTCATGGACTTGTAAAGTGAGGTTACAGGTCCTAACAAAGATTAAAACCACAAATTTTCTATATGTTACTTCGTCGTTTTCACAAAATGTTTCTTCCCATAGAGGGAAGAGCTATATATAGTTATTAAACTGAAACTGTAGCAAAACATATTCATCATGTAGTCTCAGATGGGAATCTGATCAGTATCTTCTTGTCTAAGAAAACAGACGGATGTACTAGGTCAATGCACAAGTTGCCTTTCTGTCCAATAGGCAGTATCTTAACAAGCCTCCAAGAGTCTGATTTCATTTCTGTTGTTGAGCCCTTCTTCAGTTTCTGACAAAATATTTTTATTAAGAAATGCGGAGAGAATGTATTACTTTGCAAGCCTCCTCATGAATTGCAGGCAGAGTTCACCTGGCATCTGGCTTGTCCATTATCATCCCCATTGACTCCATCAAGTAGGAGGTCCATAGCCAGCCCTGACTTGCAGACTCTCCAAATTCTCTCCCATGTTACTGTAAATGCTGGACTTCAAAATCAAATATATTCTTGAGAACCTAAAAAATGTTAAGTTTCTCCCTATCAAGATGCTAGGGAGCTTCATATTCCAGGACTGATTTTTTTTTTTTAACTGAAGTTCTTGAATAAATACTCTGTTATTAAAATACAATTTGAGTGCTCTATTTGGAAGTGGGATATTTTTCCAAAATAATTTGTGGATTCCTCTTAAATTGCAACTTTCAATCATCTCTCATCAAAAATAATGTGGAGAGAAGGGTGTATCACCAGTAAAACTCTCCAAGGAGACCTTAACAAATGTTTTATTTTTTCATTGCATTATTGTCTGTAAACCAGGGACCATACAAGTTCAGGCTTAGTACCTAACTAGAACACTAGGGATAAGTCCATCAATTCCATACATTCAATAAAATTACATCCTACAATTAATATGCTAAACCCCTTACAGTCTAAAACGCTTTATCTCAGTCTGAACTCTGCAATTTCAAACTATGAAATACAAAATCTTGTTTTGCAATAGCAACAGGCTTATATTTTTTCATATCCAAGTTTGAGCCTTATTTCTTCTACAACCTATTGTATGGAAAATACGTATAGTTATGAGAAAGAAAAAGGACTTAGACATCGACTTTGGAAAAAAAAATATGCAGGAAATAGCAGAAAGATCAAAATTACTAAGTCTTCTCTGTCTTACTAGCTCCTTACACAGGGACATTTAAACTTCTCTGTCCCCATGGAGAACCTTTAAATGACAAAACTAAAGATCACATTTTTTTTCATAGACAATAAAAAACAAACAGTTGTCTTTAAAACACAACAAACATGTTAAATTGTCACTAAAAAGTTTAGTAAAACTCTATTTCTATTACACTATCTACAAACTTCAGTGTTGTTTGAGATTTTTTTCTCACTTGTATTCATAAAAATGGTATTTATTTGAAATGAATAATCCAGCAGATACTTTGATTTTTTCTACTTTTTGTTCAGGTCATATTATTACAATTGCTCAATTTCACACAATAAGAAACTTTCTCAAAGCTGCACAACTTGCTGAGAAAGAACTTTAAGTCAGAAGATCCTAGTTGGTCTTAGTACTTCATGTGTTGATATTACGCAAGAGATTCCTGGAATTTCAGCACTTCCCTCATAAAAGGGATGAAGCATCCTTTTTGGATGAAGCGTTAATACAAAAAGAACAGCTCTATCCAACACTACCTGTTTTGTACACACAGCACAGTGCACAGTCACAGCAATGTAGTGCTATCTTTCTCCTAATGTCTTTGCATTTTCAATATCCTTCTGATGCACTTTTGTTACATACTTAATTTTGCTACAGGTGCAAAATGGTAATTTCAGTCTTGAATGCAGTTGCACACGTGCATCAAAAACACTGAAGGCCAAAACTGTATGCTGCTTACACAGATTGTGGGTCAACAACATTTTTCTTTGCTTGCTAATGCTTTATTGTCTCTTAGTATACATTGAAATAATAATGGTAATTTATGCAGATATTTTGTATGCATAGCAAATAATGAGAAACACCTGCAGAAATTTCCCTCCTTCTCTGAGTTCAGCAACTAATTATATTTTTAAATAATGGCTACCATTGAACACAATTATCCAAATCACTTTAAGTAATGGAATCTTTTAAAGGTGTTTTTGAAAATTTTCACACAGTTTTTAAACAGTATTTTTATATAAAGGATGGGAGACAAAGAATCTGGTAAGCAGCTTAGTAACTCAAAAATGTTTTGGCAGTTATAAATCAGACTGCTCTTTGCATGATGCAGCTAATACTTCCATGTTTGCTAAAAAGAGACCAGTGCCTTCCCCAGTTTCTTTCCTTCCTGATTCACATTCATGGATGCCATATATTAAAAATAAACTATGGGAAAATTAAAATACCCAATCACTCCAGCTCAAGTGACTGACTCAGCAAATCTTGCCTATCTGAAACAGAGATTTGAAAGCAGAAGCGGGGATTGAAAATAGCATGCTTATGAATAAGGAATCACAGTCTACTTTAAGGAAAGGAGTAGACCAATGGTCTCTAAAGGTTAAAGTAACATTCTTCCATCTAAGAGAGATTTCTACGTTCATATGAGCGTTCTTTCCAACTCTTTAAGTAAATGGGCCAGAAATAGTTGTTGTTTCCTCCTGTATTCTCCTTTGAATGTAAATAAGTGAAAAAGTACAAAAGAATATCACATGACAAGTATCACATGACAAATACAGGAACTGCCTCAACTCCTAGAATTGTTTCTGCCTATGTGCTTGCAAATTAGGGAAATGGATCAATTGTAATTCAGCATTTCTTTCTCCTGTTTTCAGTTCCAAGGTTTCAAGAAGACTAAAAAAGAGAATAAAGCAAATTTAAATATTAAAATCTAAAAGCCACAGATAAAAACAACATATGAATCAGCAAAAAAAAAGTATTACTCAAATGGCATTTTCTGCCTTATCTTCAGAAATTTAACTAATTTCCTTTATTTCCCAGCACTTGGCTAAACCTGTAATATAATTACTTCATTGCTCACATAAGAGCTGCCACCAGACTTCTTAGTAGTGTAAATGCTGGATTTTGCTACATCAAAGATGATAGATAGAGACTAAGGCCAGAATGCCCTAACATGGGAAAGTAAATGCAGGTATAAAGGCATTGGCGGATCAAAGAGCATTTCTGTGTAGTCAGAGCTGCAAATCACGCTGTCACTGTAGGACACTGAGGTAATTATTACTGGTGGAAGAGTCTATCCTACAGTGTTGGGGACACTGTCTCACACATCGAAATCTAATTCAAGGCGGCAGCAGAAAGCCAGCTCAATATTCTAGGATTTGAGATAGGCTACGGGGTCATGCTCCTGCTGCTGCAGGAAGACTGTGCCCTATACCTGCTTTGCTTCAAGAACTGGGACCCTGACTACGTATCTCTCATTTTGCTGCTCCAGCTTGGTGAGTCTGGAGTAGATGTGTCTGTGTTCTATGTTGTAAGGAAAGCTGATTCTTCCAAAATGTTGTGATGTCCATGGCAAATCTCAGCAATCACATAAACCTCTAGTACCTAGCCCTGAAAAGTTGAGAAAAGTCCAGCAATTGGTGTTTGAAATCCAAAATGCCACTGCAGCCACTCAAGCTTGGTCACTACGGGAGGACAGTGCTTATGTAAAGGATGGCGGCCCCAGGTTTGTGATTCCTCTTTTTCATGTCCTGTTGCTAGGGGAAACCGACGAGGTGCTTCTGGAGGTGGTTAGGAATGGCAAAAATTACCATTACAGCCTCAAAGGCAGCTATTTATCTCTAGTATTACAGGTGCATGGTACAGTGAAATGGGACAATTAGAGTTAAAAGGGAGGGAAATTAGGATTCAGTTCTATGTTTGATACTCCTGTGTGAAATGAGTTGTTATTCTAACTCATCTCCCTGAAGCTAGACATCCACATCATATAAATGGTAGGAACTGATACTTATAATTCACTCTCTGAAAGGAAGCCAAGAATTAACTTCTAATTTCAAGTTAATCAGAAGAAGAATGAAGCCGTTCAGGGATATGTAACTTTCTTACAGTTTTGAAAATTAACAAAATATTTCTCAGTATTTGAATGGAATCCCCTCTCACAAACAAGTTTAAACTAATTTTAATAGCTGCAGTGGATCTTTATTAAACATTTTTGACAAATGTGGAGGTTTCTATTTCTGGAAATTAATTCATTTTGTTAAAAACTCTGATAGCCATGCTTCTTTGTACCCCAAACCGAAAAGCACATTTAGCACAGGGTCTTGTCTCTGAAAATGGTTAACTATAGAAAGCTGGAAAAATGTAAAGGTAGGGAGAGCATCACAGGAAGTTTCTCTAGCTTCTAGGAATCTATATTTGAGGACCTGTTTTTCCTATTTCTTAAAACCTTGATAGAAATTTTATGTAGCAGCATAAACATTTCATTAGCCTTTCTATAGGCTAATAGGCTAATCTATCTGCAGATTCCTTAAACAGACAAGATATCCTAAAAACATTCAATATAAAATCTAATTCTAATAATTTCATTATATTTTTTGCTACTCAGAAATCAAGATTGATTTCTGTTAAAATGTGCTCAGGAATGTATCATGATATATCTGAACTGTAGTATATAGCATATCCTATGCTATAGCAATAGCATAGCCTAGCTGTCTTGCTGTGAGGTCTAATACTTAAAATCCTATTTAGAGAAGTCTCCCTTTGTAATCTAGGTCCTCATTCTTTATCATATACATCTACTAACTGACAGAGGGTGACATCACCTTCTAAAAGAGAGAAAATGCAGAACTGAAATTTAGAGAAGCCTCAGTATGGGTCAAAACTAGTCTTTATTTCCAAAACAGAGGAGCAGAATGGGAACACTGAGAACTTATATAAATCTGTAAAAGATTTGATGGAATTTGTATTTATAACAAAATATACTGAACAGTTCACTGACGCTTTATGCAGAGTCCTATGTGGTACTATAAGGAGGAGAGAGGGAAGAAGCCACAGTTTTGCAAAGGAAGTCAATCTAAGAGCTGAATGAATGCATTTTAGTGAATATAAAAGTGGATAGGCCTTTCTTGGAATATAACAAAAGGCAATCAAAGAAGGAGAAAGGTGTTCCAAGAATTGAATTCTCAAGTCCAGTGTAGAGAACTGGAATTCCTTTCTACTTCCAAATCCTGAGGTGGACACAGGCTGTTCAATCTTGATCCCTTTTAAAGGATCAAACATTGTCTTAAGATGCCAAAGTTCTTCTCCTTGGAAAGTGTTGTACAAAAGACCTCTCACATTCCCAGTTGCATTTGCAACAGATTTTGATCATGCTAAGTTTTTCAGGGATCACAACTTCTTCTCTCAGTAAGCAAATATCTCAAGGTATGTGGAAGTTATTTTGTGAAACACTCATTCTCTCACTCTCGCCTTTCCCGAACCGCAGTGGCACATAATGTCCATGAGAGGGAACTCTTGTTTTATTCTTGAAGTGTTGTTTCCATAGCTCAACTAGTTCAGTGCAATTTTGCTCCGCTTATCTGAACCCTGCCAAATGGGATGTTCAGAAAGTAAAAGGACAATCTCGATCCTCATTAGAATGCTATTTCTGAAAGCTAAACTGTTTTAACTTCTAACAAGAAGGGTACTAAAGATGGTGCTACTAATGGGATTTGGTGTGCTGTACAGATGGAACCGAGTGACAGCCGCCTGATACCAAAACCAGAGACATGATAGGAGTAGACATCATAACAAGAAAACATTTGCTGTTTTTTGTGTTTCCTAAGGAGAAGGAAACTTTTCCTAAAGATATATTAGTCTAAAAACGTTTCACTGTAAAATAAAATAAAATAAAATAAAATAAAATAAAATAAAATAAAATAAAATAAAATAAAATAAAATAAAATAAAAAA